>PVHP010002820.1:0-84859 GCA_004024765.1 Zapus hudsonius | reverse complement strand
ATAGTTTCTAGTTTGTACAAGCAAAGCATTTTCAACCACCTATATAAATAACTTAAACAGGGGAGGACACGTGTGCAACCCTAGTGCAGGGTTATCAGACATGACAGATCCCAAAATGACACCTTGGCCAATCTCTTGGAGGAGCACTTTACAGCTAAGCAGACGCAAATTGCAGATTGGGCCAGGCTGAAATGACACTGTTTTCTTATGCACAGGCTGATAGGGGTATTCTCCCTGGATTCTCTGGTCCAGGGGAACCCTTTAAGTACCTCTGTGTCCTCTGTGTGTTTCCAAGCTGTTTTCATCCATGGAACTGAGGGAGCTGCTTCAAAGCAGGGAGGAACGAAATCATGAGTTTCTATGAAGAATTTGTCAGTCAACTTTATTATTTTTAAATGTGAGAAAATACATATAACATGAACATTTACTGTGTTAGTTATTTTAAAGGCAGAGTTAGTAGTGCTAAGTCCATTCATGTTGTTGTTCAGCTAATATATAGGATACTTTTGTTCCTTTTTCTATAACTGAAACTATCCATTAAACAGCAGCTACTCACCCTTCCGCCTCTATACTTTGCCCATCACCATTCTACTCTCTGTTTTGATCATCATCGCTTGACTAGCCTAGATGTTTCATATTAATGGAAGAGTTGTTTATGGAACCAGTTTAATTTTCTCTACATACTGTCCTGCAAGTTTGTCTATGTTACCACAAGGCCAGGATTCTGTTCTTTTTATTTTCAGGATAATTAATCTTCTAATGCATGTATGTATCATATACCTTTATTTCATTCATTCATTTATTAATTCATTCTTCTTTGGTGGATGCGTAGGTTATATAGCAGTTACCTTCTCACTGCTGTGACAAAAACACCTGACTAGAAGCAGTTTATGGAAGGAAAGGTTTATTTTGGCTTATAGTTTTGAAGGGAAGTGTCATCATGTCTGGAAAAGCATAGCAGATGAAGGCATTCAACCTGCTATCAGTTCTCCACAGCAATAAGAAGAAGGTCTTGTGAGTCCTTTTCTTGGAACTGGCTTAGATTACCCAAAAGCCTGCTCCCAGTGACACACCTACTTCAGCAAGACTCTATCTCCCTAGAGCCTCACAAATTCCCTCAAGTTGCCACTAGTTTGGGATTATGGTAGTTTTAATGTAAAATATCCAAAATAGCTTTATGGGTTTTTGATTAAGCCTCATACTTAGTCCCCACCTGATGGAGACTTTGGGAGGTGGAGCTTGGCTGGAGGAGGTGTGTTGCTGGGGGAGGGCCTTGGGGTTTTATAGTCCAGCCCACTTGCCAAGGCTGGCTGGCCACTCTTGCTGTGGTCTCCCAGCTGACAGGACAAAATGTGGTGCCCCGCTGTCCGCTCCTATCTGCTTCCCCACCATGATGAAGCTTCCACTGAAATAATAGTAAGTTGGAAATAAACCCTTTTCTTTCAAAACCTGCTTCTGGTCTGATGTTTTGCCCCAGCACTGAGATGGTAACTGATACAAGTTCCTTCCACTTTTGAATGTTTTGTGAATAACGCTGCTGTTAATATGAGTGTGGAAACAGTTCTTTGAGATGTTCTGCTATGGTTTAAATGTAAAATGTCCCCCTCCCCCACCTTCTCCACCCATGAGCATTTATGTTGAGCACTTGGTCTCCAGTAGGTGGTGCTGTTTGGAGACGTTGTGGACTCTGTGGTGCAGTTAACTCAGCTTTGCAGGATGTCAGCCTCTAGAGGTGGCCTGTGATAGCCAGCAGGCTTCTGGTTCTGATTCATTAAGAAGTGAGGAGCCGCCTCTCCATCCCACTGATGTGAACACCACCATGTCACCATGTCATCTCTGCCACGATCCACTAAAACTGTGAACCAATATGAACCTTTCTTCCCTTAAGTTGTTCCTCCCAGGTAGTCGGTCACATTGATAAGAAAATAAGCTAACATCTCCTGATTTCAGTTATCTAGAGGTCAGATTTCTGGATCTTGTGGTCATTTCTTTATTTACTTTCTGGAACCAGGCCATGATCTTCCATAGTGACAGCATCATTTAGCTTTCCTACCACAGCCCAAGTCCAGTTTATCCAGTCTCAGAACAGTTGCCATTTTCTTTCTTCTTTGTCCTTCCTTCCTTCCTTTCTTCCTTCCTTCCTCCTCCTCCTCCTTCTTCTTCTGCTTCTTCTTCTTCTTCTTCTTCTTCTTCTTCTTCTTCTTCTTCTTCTGCTTCTGCTTCTGCTTCTGCTTCTGCTTCCGCTTCCGCTTCCGCTTCCGCTTCCTCTTCCTCTTCCTCTTCCTCTTCCTCTTCCTCTTCCGCTTCTGCTTCTGCTTCTGCTTCTTCTTCTGCTTCTGCTTCTGCTTCTGCTTCTTCTTCTTCTTCTTCTTCTTCTTCTTCTTCTTCTTCTTCTTCTTCTTCTTCTTCTTCTTCTTTTTCATACTACTTATCCTTATTGGTGTGTTAAAACCTTTTTTGTTTTATTTTGTGGGACAAAATAAAAAATCCAGAAGGATGTCAGGCTGAGGGTGAACTTCTAATGAAAGGGAGGGGACATTTCTGCCTTGGTGTTGGATTATCTTTTAAAACAGATGTTGTCAGACTACCACCTTGAGCAGTGGGTTTTGATAAGTAAAGTTTGATTAGAACCAAGCCCTGGATACTTGTATCTGTACAGCCTATAACTGTGTTCATCTTCTCAGGGCAGAGTTCAGAAATTGCTATAGAGAATCGTACGTGTGGTTCACAAAATGTGAAATATATAACATTTGGTTACTTATAGGACCAGTTTACCAATCTCTTCTAAAATAGGATCACATCATGGATGCCCTTATCAAAATTCTATAATTTCCCATTGCCAGATAACTAAGACTCAAGTACAGCCTAAGAAACCTGAAGCCCTCTAGTGAATGAGTGTGTGTGTGTGTGTGTGTGTGTGTGTGTGTGTGTGTGTACAGGAGAAAATCATCAAGTCCCATTGAGCATGCGAGGAAGTAGAATCTGAGATCTTAGGACTTGTTAAGAGAGAAAACCAGCCTTGTATTGAGGGAATAGAAAAGCCTCTTTGGATGAGCTGGGGTTGGGACTTGGCTGGGCAAAGCATCAAGAAAGCAGTACAAAGGAAGGCGATCCCTTCCAGGAGTGTCGGAGAAACCGGTGGTCAGTGCACAGAGGCAGTGGCCTTGGCTCTGGTACAGGACTGAACTGTGGAGAGCTCGATGAGCACATGTCTGGGACACAGAGGGAAGAGAGTATCAATGCACGGAGGTCCAGACTACAGGCAACAGATATTGCAGCTATGAATATTTGACGTTAGCCTTTTGGATGGGCATCTTAGAAGCTCTTATGACCTATGAGCTCAATGTGACCCCATTTTAGCCTCGCCATCTCACTTTTCTGAGAATCAAGAGAAAATGGTTTGAACTTTTATGAAAGAAATGGTGAAAAGCCCAAAGTCCCTTTCAATGGCTGGGGGTTAAGGAGGACTTGACTTTTGTAAGCAGTTTAAACCCTCAGTTCCTGCTTCTACAGAATTAATTTGCATTGTAATTGTTATAACCTTGCTGTTTAATCCATTTTTTTTTACCTCAAAGCAACATTCCTTTTGACAATACCATCTTCTCAGTTATTTTACTCCCCAGGATACCATGAACCCAATACAAGAATGGATACTGATAACAGTGCTATTAATGTTAATATGAATAACTATAATTGTATGCACTGTTCCATAATTTTTAAAAAATATTTTATACATTCATTTTCCAGCACACACAGAGAGAAAGAGAGAGAGAGAGAGAGAGAGAGAGAGAGAGCGAGTGCCAGGGCCACCACCTTGTGGGTCTGGTTTATGTGGGTCCTGGGGAATTGAACCCAGGGCCTCAGGCACTGGAGGCAAGTACCTTAACTGCTGAGCCATCTCTCCAGTCCTCCATAATTATTTTTATCTCAACTCTCAACAATGTTGCATTTCTTTAAGCAGCTCTGGAAACCACTGGAAATTGAATGATAGCCAAGTGGGTCAAAATTTCAAGGGGAATTTTGCATGGCACACACCTGGCATTTTTCCTAGATCTTTTCTCTCCTCTCACATTTCCCAGATCTGCTTCCTTGCTTCATACATTCCAAAGTTCAGTTAGTTTCTCCTCAAGGAAGTATCTCACAGTCCCTTCCAACATCTCACCTGAGGTTTTGCCTCCCACCTCTAAACCTGGACCTGCCAAGTTATTTGTCCCCCACCCCAAATGGAGGGGACTCTGAAAGGACAAACAGACTCCTCTAGGCTTTGATGCTTCCATCATGTCCAAGGTGGGGCTGGATTTGGTGCCATCATTGTGTCTTTAAGAAAATTCAGTGAAACTGGTATAGTTGATTAAAGTGAGGGTCACAAGAATCAAGCAATGTCCCATGTTTACAACCTTGGCTCTTTCTACTTGGACCAGGTACACAAGAAAACAAAAAAGTTGCTTGGAGACTTAAAAGGTATGCCTCAATTTTCTGTGGCTGTCACTTGTGACCTTTCAGAAGCAAAGGCCAAGAAATCTTTAGCTCTGTGACTCACAGTCTGCGGTACCCTCACAACACAGGGGATGTGTACATCACCTCTCCAGTGAAATATAGCAGTAATCTTCAGTGTCTTTTTTTCTAGTTACTCCTTTGAAAGTCAATAAATAATTAATGATGCTCTGAATAGAGAGAAAGCAGATGCCTGTCAATTGTGAGAATAGATATTAGTAGCATTTATAAGAAAGAAAAAAGAAAGAAAGAAGAAAGAAAGAGAAAGGAAGAAAGGAAGAAAGAAAGAAAGAAAGAAAGAGAGAAAGAAAGAAAGAAAGAGGGGAGGGAGGAAAGAGAGCAGTAGGCTTAAACGATGTTAAATACTTGGGTTCCCTGGGTAGAGTGGCAATGGTAATGGCAATCTTTATTTCACAGACAAAAGTGTACATGAAATAATAATGGGCATCTGGCAAAAGGTAGGTATTGAGTAATTATCCAATGGATCATTTGATTAGCCTACCATGTGCCTAGTGCTTGGGAACAAAAATGACAACAACAACAAGAAACCCTCACCTATGTATGCAGAGCTGTGGTCCAAAGTTTAATTATGAGAACAAAAAAAGGGATACAGACAATGGTTAAAAATAAATAGCTTAGTACATGGAAAAATGATAAGTGCTTTGAAACGAAAACATACAATGAGATAGCGAAGGGGTCTCAGAAGTGACCTCGAAAATGTCATTTTCTTTGCCTTTGAGTTTTACTTCACCTATCAAGCCAATGGCAGACTGTCTGCCTCACAGAGCAATTACGAAGCATAAATGAGTACAGATCACAAAGTATTGTGCCTAGACTTTCTTAGACACTTAGCAACTATTGACATCATCACCGTCATCATCGTGTAGTACTATTGAGTCAAGATGGACCGCTCAGAGGGGGATATCTGAGCCAAGTTTGGAAGGAATGAGGTATTTACTTCCCTGAGTTGGTGGAAAAGCTTCCTAGGCATGGAAGCCATAGAATAAGACCCTAAGTGTCATGGTTTGATCCAGGTGTCCCCCACAAACCAATGAATGTGTTCTGATAGATCGATCCTCAGCTGATGGCAGTTTGGGTTTTACAACCTCGATGAAGCTGTGTTGTTGGGGGCGAGCTTATAGGGTTATAAGCCAGCTTCCCCTTGCCAGTATTTGGCACACCTTCCTGCCGCTGTTTGCAGTGCTGTGGCAGAGGTGATGTCCAGCCCTCTGCTCAGGCCATCGTTTTCCCTGCCAGGACGGAGTCTTCCCCTGAGTCCGTAAGCCAAATAAACCCATTCCTCCACAAGCCACTTTTGTTTGGGTTCTGTCTGCGCAGCAACTAAGAAGCTGACCACAACACTAAGTCAAGATGGGTGCCCAAGCTGTGTCTTTAACCTAATCCTTCACATGATCCAACGGGAATATTGCAGGGAACACCATTCCCTTGGAGAGAAACTGTGGAAGAGTGTGAAGCAGTTAGAGGAGGAAGGGTCCTGGGAAAAGAGTATGAAGCACTCGGTGGTGCTGAAGTGAGAGAGGCAGGGAAGTTTCCAGAGCTTCTGGAAGTGGAACTTGCAGGAATGCCACTTGGGATGTTATTCACGCTGGCGCAGCCTGGTTTCCGCTTGGATGTGTGTGGGGACGACGACGAGTGTGCCTGGGAGGGCCTGCCTACGCATGAGATTACATGCTGTGGAAATATGTGTATATCCTTTGTGTTGGTGTGCATCTTCATGTATAACTCTGCGTATTTTATGTACTTAGTAGCATTTACCCCAAGCGTCATCAATAAATGATCAATAAATGATCAGTGATGCTCTGAATAGAGTGAAAATGGGATTGTGAGAATAGGGTTGTGTCCTGATGTGGTGTGTGTGTGTGTGTGTGTGTGTGTGTGTGTGTGTGTGTGTAGTGATCTAAAACACAAATGTTCTCTTTGATAGAGAGATGTGTAGTCAGTAAAAGAAGTGAAAAGGTTCTCATATTTCATCTCCACATATGACCTTCAACTTATCCTTGGAGATCTGGGCTCTATCCCATTATCCTCTCAGACCCTGAATACTGGTTAGATTTCCAGATATACAATAGCCTCGGACTTGCCATAAATGTAGACAGTCATCTTAGATGGTGTTTATAAGATACTGAGAATAATGGAGCCAACCATCCACCCATCCATCGGTCCATCATATTATTAAGTGCACAACATCAGACCCAGTCAGCAGCTGGGGATGCACAGTAAAGGTGTCAGAGCGTTTAAGGTTTGGAGAACAGATTGGAGTTTGCATCTCAGCTCATACCGCTGACTGCATATGTGACTTAGAACAAGTCAATTTCTTTTTCTGAAGATTCTGTCCCCTCTGCAAATCAGATGCAGCACTGGTTACCTCAGAGAACTATTATGAAGACACATGAGTTAAACTCTGTAGATGCCGAATACTCACATTCAATATCTTCTCCATTGTCACCTGCACAGTCATTTCTTTTATCCTGACAGTGGGTTCTCCTCACTCTTGGCATGCATATTATTAGTAGAAGTTGTGATTAAAACCTAGAGGTCTCTGATTTCAGATCCGAACATGCCTCGTTCCCAGTTTCATTCAGGTCATGGTTAATAAAACTCTTCTCAGAAGGGTTTCTATGGCCACCCATTAACTTGATGCTTTTTTCTTAACCTCATCTATCACTTTCTGAAATATCATGTATATTTTGCTGTGAATTACTTGTTTATTCAAGCTCCATAGGAGAACTGTGACCTTATTTTTTCTCCTTTGCTCTGCAATTCCGTGAGAACTCCACTTCAGTGTCCTCGAGAGTGTCTGGAATCTAAAAGTGAGTCTGTGTTGAATGAAAGAGTGTGTGAGTGAATGAATGTACATGATCCTTGAAATTCCAGAACCCTGGAAAATGTTCCTGACTCTGGTGAAACCAAAGCCCTACTGTGTGTGGGAGGCTTCACAAAGCAGATCGAATCTGATCAGAGAGGCTGAGAGGGTTTCTCAAGGCAAGCCCCAAAAAGGCTTCTATGTGTGTGACTATTGAGGAACAAACTGAGATCCCTGAACTTACTCCCAATGACCCTGGCAGATGCCGAATCCCAGATGTTTGCCCTGGGAGTGTGTGGAAAAGAAGAAATACCCCAAGTGTATGACCCTGAGCAATCCTCTTCAGTCTTCCACAAGCTTAGGGCCAGCCCTCATTTGCATGTAAATGGTCATAATTTTTTAATCATAGACTAATGCCATTCTGTTTGCCTGTCCTTGTGTCCCCCTTGATAGAAAAACAAGAGTGACTTCCAAATCATGAGCAATCCAAACACACAAACGTACAACACCTCCTTACTTCTTGCCTCTCTTAAACACGTTCTTCCTTCCCTGGGTAACAGGAAATGACAATTTGGTTGAGAGGTAGTTGTAGTCCCAAGGAAGGACCTTGAGTTCGTTCATACAGTTGATTTTTAAATCCTAGGTCCCTCAATGACTTTCTGTAATACTTAGGTCACTTCACCTTCCTGTCACCAGCTTTGTCATCTGTAATATGGATGAAAGATAAAGCCATGCAGGTTTTTTTTTTTGCAAGGGTTAAAATAACTTAATGTGCCCAAAGTACTACTCAGCAACAAGCTCTCAAATGGAAGTTATTATCATCATTTTGTCATTGTCACCAAATAAACGACAATATAAGCAATAGACTTGACTGGCAAGTAAGAGAAACCCAAGACACCACTATCAGCAGAGAGGAAGAGGCGGGAAGTTGCTATTGGAAGGGTGATACCGATTGGCTGTGGATGGTGATTATATTGAAAAGTCTATGTTTCACACTGAGGAAACGTCATTTTGAAAACAATCTGCCTGTCACTGAAAGAACACCTGTTCCCTGAAATCTAACAACATCTGGCATTCAGGACCAAGTCAGTGGTAGGAAAATCAGCTGCCAGAGAGCAGATTTGTTGGGTGCTTTATTGTATGATTTCTGCTTTAGTGCTGTACTTATTCAAAGGTCACCTGTAGAAAAGAGGAGGGGAATCAGGTCAGGCAGGGTAACAAGGATTCTTCCAAGGCCCTTCCTGCAGATGCTCTTCCAGCTTTGATCTCATCCCATCTCCCCATTCTCCTGTGAAGCCAGACTTACCATCCCAATTTGCAGATGAGGCTTTTGAGGCTGAAGAGAGCTAAGTGACTTGTCCCTCAGCTGTTGAAACAGAACTGAAGTTTCAAGTCAGACTTGCAGCATGTTTGGATTCGATAACGTGTGTCCCGTTCTTCTAAGGTGATCGAAGATGTGGGTTGATTTGTGAACCTTAACTTGTGGGCATTATTTTTTTTTCTAGAAGTTATTTCCTAAGAATCAGGAACCATTTTTTCTCACCAGATATTTAGCCTTCTGTGAATCCAAAAACCCTTTAGCATCAGGAATGCAACACGTCCAAAACTAACTTCATTGTTACCATGAGTCATCTTTGCATCTCTCCTCCCAGCATCCCGTAAGCCAGTAGGTCTTGTCTACCCTGCCTTTCATGGTGTGTCACATCTGCCCCTGCTGTAGCCCAGCCATTAAACTCCATCATCTCTTGCCTGAAGCAGGTAGCTACAGCCTCTCTCTGACATTCTGGTCCTCAGCACCTCACCCTTCCAATCCTTCCAGTCTATTCTTCTTACTTTATCCAAGCTATTGACATCCAAACAAATATAATTTCATCCCTTCTGCTACAACATATTTGGGGCATCCCCACTGGGTGGTTTGATTATGAATGTCCTCTCTCTATAGCCACAAACATTTGTGTTTAAGCTTCCTACTTAGTCCCCACCTGGTGGATTCTTCAGAAGAGGGAGCCTTGCTGGAAGAGGTGTGTTCTTAGAGGAGGGCCTTGTGGCTGGCTCCTTTGTTCAGCTCACTGTGTATTTGTAGCCACCTCACACTGCTGTTCTTTCTCTGCTGTGGATGTGTGAAGGTAGGAGCAGGTTGATTTTCTCTGCCATGATGAAGCTCCCCACCAATACCAACTATAAGCCTGAAATAAACCCTTTCCTCCCACAAGCTGCTTCGGGTCTGGTGCTTTGTCCCAGCAAGGAAAAACTAACTGTTATACTACTGGTCACATTTGAAGACAAAATGCCTTAGGACACATCTACTACATAACTCAACATTATGCTCTAGTCTCAGGTCATCTCTTACAATATCATCAAGAAATTTCTAATGATTTCTCTAAAATGCAAAGCCTCTCCATTCTTCTATTTTCTCCGTTTAAGAAAAATCCTGTTCCAATGTCTTAGCTATACACTAGCAATTCATCCCCAAAGCCAAAATCAATCTTATATCTATGTTGTCACCTCCTCCAGACAAATACAGCCCTTCAAAGATACTACCATCATTGGCCCCACAACATGATAATTTTGTTCACATAACAATCTTGCCCAGTAAAATTAAATCTTCATAAAGATCGACATTTCTTCTCACTCTTGTCTTTTATACACCTAGCCTGAGAATTTTTACAGGCACCATTTTGCATGTTAACATAAACATACCATAAATATACTTGCGTGGAGCTATGCAGTTTTCCTAATTATCCTTTTAATTGCTGCATAATATTTCTTCTTGTTGATGTTCCATAATTACTCAAACATTCAATTCAAGTCATTAAAATCAACAAGCATTTGCCAAGCATCTAATATGTTTCAGGTATATGCTAGATGATAGACTCACCAAGATGGGGAAGTTCTGGGCTCTGCTTCCAAAGAACACACATCCTAGAAAATTCAATTTCATGGCCTGAGTGTTACAACAGAGATTTGCCATCAGTGAGTCAATGGCCTGGGAGCACTGGGTGAGAAGAAATTTGGATTTTCCTAAAGAGATTGGAAGAAAGTAAAAGCACATGGAATATATTGATGGGGTTTTAAAATATTGAGTGAGAACCCAAGAGAAAGGGAAGAAAGAGAAATGACTCATCCAAAAGGCTTGTAAGAGTCAGACTCGGTAAATTTCAATATAAATGCTCTGATTCTAAGACTCACCTATTGTCTCTGTGCTGGAGAACTCCTGCTCAACCGACAAGGCTTGGCTTTAAACACCTGTACACTGTTCGCCCAGCTCTCCTTTTATCCAGCCTTTAGGCATTCCAAGAAACTGAGTAATGTTGGGAAATTTTCCCCAACCCACATTTTCCTTAAGTCTAATAAAGTTTTGCAAAGTATGAATTTTTTAATTTTCACAAAATAAGCTTACTAAATGATGCATTCTCAGTCTTTGTTCCTTAAGAATTGCAATGTTTCCAAGGAAACACGAGTCCAGAGCAAATTCTTGATAAATATTAGTATCTCCTAAGATATTAAATGTATAAATGATTGACCAAGGGCTAAATGCAAGAGTTTATCTATGTGAGAAACATGGAAGAATTACTATAGTGATTAGAGAATCTTGGGTGTTATTATGATAAATGCAAAAAAAAAATTAAATCCGAATGAGTGTCTTAGTACCTTGTCTGTGTATTGTTGCTTATGGACCCAGAAGAGGCCATTGTGTTATGGGCTATGAAATCAATCCTACCATGTGTCTCACTAATCTAAGAAACTCATTCAAATAGAGGGAAATAACTGATATTGTATGCACCATTTTCCCATATTAGTAAAGTCTGGAAACAATCTAAAATGTCCACCAGAAGGGAGTGGTTAAATAAATTACAATATGTGAACTGGAAGGAGTATTATGAAGTCATTAAAATGGTAATTAGAAAGATTATGTAGCCACATGGAAAAACATTTACTATATAATATTAAGTGGAGGGAAAAAGCTGAATACAAAATTGACTCTAAGCCATCACTGCAATTATGTAAAAATGTGCTCACATGAATCAAGACACCAGGAGAAGAGGAAAGCCTGTGACCAGCTGTTCTAAACGGGGTGTTTTTTTCCTTATTTATTTTTTTTTACAGTCCTTTATTTGTCATCTTTAACCTCTAGGGGCCAGGTAAGACTGCCCCGACCCCAGCAGCCTCTACCTAGTCAGGGAAGGTGGAGGAGGTCTCAATAGGAACCAGAGGCAGTGAGGTGTCTAGGCCAGACTCATGGTGAACAATATAAAAGGATTAGGGACAGAATTTAATGAGAACAGACCTTTCCCCTCAGCCTTTCTCTCTAGGTCTCTTAGGTTTGCTGCTCTTGACCTCTCGGAATCTTTTCTTGGTTTATCCCTCATCAAAGGCATGGGCATATTTAACCTACTTCTTTCTTCTGGCCACCATATTGGGAAGAATCTAAACAATATTTCAACTAAGAAGCAATTAATTTAAAAATTGAGGGGGGGGACCTGGTTACGTCTTGTGCTATTCATAACCCCTCCCCCATGGACTGACCCACTATGCCCACCGAGGAGGATACCCAATGGATTGGGAACAAGGAAGAGGGAAATGGGGGGGGTACCATCATAAGATTTGCTCAAACAATGTATCTAATTTTGGATAATAAAGATAAAGACCCAGCAGAACCAATTCTATTAAGGGCTATGAAATCAATTTGGGGGGTAGAGGATCCCATAATTTCTTAAAAACAGAACTACAAAAATTTCCATCAATATAATACTAACTAACATATAGGCTGATAAAATTCTTAAATGTAGACTTCAGCAGTGGATGGAGCATAAGATATCAATGTAGGCATGCATGTGATTATAAATTTTCCATTGAGTAATGATATGCTGAGGGGACAGGCACTGAATATATGATAGCATATTAGAAAATGATAATAAGAGTTACCTACGAGGAAAATAAATTGGAGTAAGGGCAATAGCTTTGCTTCTTACTCTATCTCTTTTTTATTCCTTTTTTTTTCAGTGCTAGGACTTGGGCCTCATTCATGGAGGGCAAGTGATATGTCACTGACCTATATCTCTGGGCCATACAGCATATTATCATATATCAGTTTATTTATTTGCTGTGCACTCATACTAGGTTTTGATTCTTTCAAGTGGGATTAGTGCAGAATCTTAGGGTAAGGATGCTGATATGAGTTACTTAAAATCAGCATATTCTATTTGTATACTATGCTCTTTAGAAATGTTTTAATATTTATTGATTTATTTGCAAAGAGAAAGAGAGAGGAGAGGGAGAGAGAGACAGAGACAGAGTCAGAGACAGAGAGAAAATGTGCATGCCACGGGTCTGGCCAGTTTACTGAGGAATGGAACCCAGGCCATCAGGTTTTGCAAGCAAGTGCCTTTAACCACTAAAGCATCTCTCTAGCCCTATATACTATGTCCTATATTAAGGACACTCACATTTCCCAAATATGTAATTTCTCAGTTCACTAGGACTTCTCCCAGTGATATGGATATTAGTTCAAACCTAGAACATTCCTTAACCACAATCACTCATACTATTACCATTAACAATGGTAACAATGTTAGCAGTGAATTTAATAGCAATAAATACATTTAGTTACAATATAATAACAAATCAGTGCAAATCAAAAGAAAAATTAGGGCTAGAAAGATGGCTCAGCGATTAAGGCACTTGCCTGAAGAACCTAACAACCCAGGTTTGCTATCTCAATACTCATGTAAAGCCAGATGCACAAAGTGGCACATGCATCTGGAGTTTGTTTGCAGGGGCTGGTGGCCCTGGCCCACCCATTCTCTCTTTTTCTCTCTCTTTCTCTCTCTCTCTGCTTGCAAATAAATAAATAAATGTTTTTAAAAGAAAAGAAAATTTAAGAGAAAATGTTTAAATAATTAAGGAAATGTATTAAGTATTTTATTTTGATTTTAATTTTAAAAGGAGAAATTTCACAATCAATTTCATTTTCACCAAGTCAGATTTTTAACCAGGAAAAGAAAATGGAAAAATCCTTTCAAAATAAGACAGGCGAGTCTCTGCCTGTAGTTTTAGACTGTTTCCTAATCAACTGTGACCCATTACAAATAGGATTTAGTTGGCTTCTGTGCTTTGAAATTTGCTCTTCTCAAAAGTCTCTTTGTCTCTGGCTTTGGTGTCTATGAAGTTTTCCAGTCCATTGACTTGGCTGTTTTCAAATCCTGCTTCTGGATGTGGAAGACTATGTAAAAAGGAGGGTGGAAATGAGTGGCAGAAGGGGGAGTGCTAAGCATGTGGAGTCAAGGCTGAAGTTCTGATCGGGCTTTCCCTGAAAGCTGTGCCCAGGCTCTTCCTTCACATGCAGCCTCAGTACAAAACTGGGCTTTCCCAGGGAGCAGAAGTTGCAGGGAAGATCCAAATCCATTCATCCAGTCCTGCTACATCATGAAGAAAGAATGAAGATGTGAGCTGGAGAGATGGCTCAGTGGTAAAAGGTGTTTGGTTGCAAAACCTGATGGCCTGGGTTTGATTCCCAAGTACATTTGATTCACCAATACCCACCTAAAATCAGATGCACAAAAGTGATGCATGCTTCTGGAGTTTGTTTACTGTGGCAAGAGGCCCTGGTGTACCCATTCTGTGTGTGTGTGTCTTTCTGTCTGTCTGTCTGTCTGTCTGTCTGTCTGTCTATCCATCTATCTATCATCTATCACTCCTTGCAAATAAATAATAAAATATAAAATCAAAACAAAGAATAAAAATGTGAAAAGCACTTAGCATACCAAGAAGGGACATAGCCAAACAAGTAGCTAAAATAGCCACAGCCAAAGGGAGTCTTACCTGTTATCAGTTCCTCTCCTACCTGTGTGGCTCAGTTATTGCTCTACAGAGCCATTCATGAGCTAAAGGCACAGAGCTAACTTAGGACAGTCATCCATGATTTACAGATGACTTTTCTGCCCAGGCCTGGAACAGTCTACAGAGATGGGATTTGAATTTGATGGTAAATGTTCCCATATCCTGTATGGAGAGTTCAGCCTGACAATCTACTTACCTTGTTCTCAATGGTTTCCAGACTTTCCTCCATAGATTCATGACAATTTGAAGGTAGGGTGGTGAATGGTTGATACCCTTTCATGACAGGGTTGGTTTTGGAATCTACTTGGTAAACAACATTGGTTTTTGACAGTACAATGTAAGTCATCATCTCTTGACATCTCTTTTTTTAGAATTCATACCATTTCTGCCCATAAAAACACTACTACATAAAGGAATGACTAAAAGTAAAGAGCCCCCCCCCCACACACACACACCTGCACAAGCATTTTCAGTCACCACATTATATAAATGTACAGCCACACATGAAGAAAGAGCCTGTATCCAGTCAGTTTCAGGGGATCAAATGATGAGTGTGAACCAGGATAAAATATTGTATTTCAGTGCCATCTTAGGAAAAGTAGGGTTAGTAACATTGACATAGCCACACGCCACGAGATGAACCTCCAAACCAGGCATAGTTTATGGGAGGAGAGGATTTATTGAAGCTACAGATCAGATCGAGTTGAAGTTTCATAATGGTTGATGAAAGAGGCTAGCTCCCTTTCAGGGATCCAAGCAGAGAGAGAAACCCACTACCAGCAACTCCAAAAGCAAACAAGCAGACTCCAAAGGCAAACAGCAGAAACTCCAGACTTGAGCTCAGACTGCTCTTTGCATATGTATAGCTGGAATTCCAGATCCACCTCACAATTACCTTAAGTCTGGACCCTAGGTGCCAAGGTGACCTCCCCTCCAGCCAGGCATCTGGAGAAAAACTTTAATAAGTTCTTAAATCTTTAGGGGGACATCCATTCAAACTACCACAAACATTGACCCTTGATGATCACTGAAGAGATAAGGGAACAGATGTACGTGAAATTACCTGGCTCAGCTCTAGGCAGATGCACTCATAGTTCAATTTCTCCTACCAACAACAACTTCCAAGAGTTTCCAATACACTGCAACTTCACATAGAATCTGTGTGTATGTGTGTGTGTGTGTGTGTGTGTGTGTGTGTGTGTGTGTGTGTGGTGTGCATGTGTGTGGGTGCAGGTGACCAGGTGCATGCATACATGAAAGCCAGACGTCAGCATTAAGTGTCTTCTTTAGTTGCTCTCTGCTGTGTTTTTAGAGACAGGGTATCTCAGTGAATCTGGAGCTCACCAGTTCAGATAAGACCTCAGGATTCCTTGTCTCTGCCTCTCCAGTGCTGGGATTAGAAGCATGCCACCAGTGTGCCTGGCATTTTGATGTGGGTACTGAGGAGTGAATTTGGTTCCTCATACTTACACCGAAAGCACTTTATCCACTGGGCCATCTCCCAAACCTTCAGCTATAATCTTAACCCTGGCTACTTGAAAGCTTCGGAAAGCATCAACACCAAGTCAGCATTGAGGCATAACTTTCTGCACTGAAGCAATTTCCCATAAGTAACGTCTTGCAAGCCATCACTGCCAACTCACTTGTCACAGAGCTCTCCCTGATGTGAGCTTGCCAGTCTCCATTTATAAAATGCATGGCATGCTGCTAAGTTATTTTAGAAAAGACCCCACTTGCCTTTAAATAAATATGATGTGAGTAATTGCTCTATTTCCAGCCCCATCTTTCTACAAGTATAACCAAAGAACAATGTTCTAACTTGGTTATCTACTTACACGTGCCAACTAGAACTGGGTAAAAAACTTTCTCCAGGTGTTACCAGTTTTGTGATCTTGGAGAATTTATCCAATCTCTGAACTTCAATTTTTAAGTAAAAACTAAGGGTGATTATATTTACAAAGTTCATTGAAAGGTTATCTGGCCCAGATAGTAATTATTATTACTGAAATGATCAATACCTTATGAATATTTTCTTTGTATATTTTCAGCATCATGGAGGATGTGATTGCTACCCCCACTTGATTCCTTGTAACCCATAGCATCATTGATAGAATAACAAAACAATAAACATCTGAATTTTATCTTTGAATCCAATACAATAACCAACATAGAGGCTTGCATTTGGTGGAACTAGGAAACATTTGTTGAAAGATTAAATAAATTCTTTAAGTCCAAGCACCTAAGAGTGTTCTCAGTTATCTATGAAATGACATTTACAAGTGGTCATTAAAGCTCTTGTTTTTCTTTTTTTCTTTTTTCTTCTGAGGTAGAGTCTCTCTCTAGCCAAGGCTGACCTAGGTTTCACTAGGTAGTCTCAAACTCACTGTGATTCTCCTACCTCTGCCTCTTGGGTGCTGGGATTAAAGTGTGCACTATGATTGATAGCCCCCAGTCCACAGGAATTTAACACTATCTCAAGCACTTGTAACAAGCTTAGCAAACATGGAAGATGCTTAACCCTTGGAAGATCACACACATCGATCCAGAGCAGGGCCCTAGAATCCTTGGTCCCAACTAGATTACCAACCAACCAGATCATCTTTCAAAGTCTGAATCTTAGAGAGATCAGCTTTACACTGGGTCATCACTTACCTCTCTGTTTCTTGTCTTGTGATCCTCAGAGCCAGGCAGAAAAAGTGTGATTGTTTTTCTGCTTGAGATTGCCTCAGAGGTGATGAGGCAACTTTCAGCTTTTCAAATCCATCTTCAATGGGTGACACTCATTTGAAACCACTGCACACAGATCCCAGTGATATGAGTAAGACACGAGGGAGCTCGCCACAATCTGTTCATGAAGAGAGGAGAGAAGAAGCCACTGGGTCTCTGAGCTATTATTAAAATAAATATCATTACTAAACTAAAAGACATAAAAGTTTAGGGACCACCCAGACAAATGACATTTTCACAGCTACAGGCATCATCACTAATTGGATGTTCTAACACCTTCTATAACATTTCCCAGAAATGCTTCAGGACCAAGTGATAGAGTGTCCAAACAGGCTAGCCTTCAGAGGCTCTCGCTGGCTGGCTCTGGGCTCTCTCTCTCTCTCTCTCTCTCTCTCTCTCTCTCTCTCTCTCTCTCTCTCTCTCTCTTCTCTTCTCTTTCTCTCTTTCTCTCCATCCCTCATCTTAATGAGAATACAGTAAGGTTTTGAGTGACCCATCATGAAACCTATTGAAATAGCCACAGTTCAGGTGTGAGGGCTGAAGTGACAAATCCAGATAGCTGCACTTGAATTTGTTTTGTATTGAACAGCTCCCTTATAAGAGGTATAAAATTTCAAAGATCACATTTTTCAGGCTCCATCAAGATCTGTTACAGAAAGTGGCACCAAGTTATGAGTTTGAACTTTTTTAGGAACATGGGTGGGAAGGAGAGAATGTTTCCAGACTTGGGAGGAATGAGCCCTTCCTTATCTATAGGATCATATTCCTAGGAAGAATGGATAGTTACACATTTATGTTAAGACATAAATGGCCTTCTAATGAAACTGCTAATGTAAAGATTAATGGTGTCTCCATGTTTGGTCTACATCAACCCATTGGTCCACCCTGCAAGCTTGGGCATTCTTGCCTATAGTATTTGTGGATGCATCAGCCTCTTAGGAGTCATTCACAGAGTAAGACAGACAACAGTTAGAGGCACGTCCATGGCTTTCCAATGTTCCTGACTCTGAAAACTGCTCTATTTATTCCTTACTTTTAAGACAACAAACTACTACACATTTATTACTTTACAGGTCTGGAAGTCACAAGTCTGAAATGGATCTCCTGGGGTTATAGCACTTCTAGAATTTAGGGGAGAATCCATTTCCTTGCTTTTTCCAGCTTCTAAAGGCTCCTACATCCCATCCCATTCATCTTCAAGTAATCCAATATCAACTACAGGACTCCTTCCTTTTACTCTCTAACAGCTACAAAGAATTCCATTCTTACTGACTTTTTGTATATGTCTATTTCTTAATTATAATATATAATTAGCACATAATAATAAGTTTAATTGTGACATGTATGAAATGTATTTCAGTCTCCTGCCATTTATGTTGCAGACATAAAGCCCAGCAGGATAACTGGGAGTAACCTTGTATTTCAAGGACCTTGACTTCATCACCTCTGCTAAATATATTTTGCCCTATATGGCAATATCTTGTCAGATTTTGACATGGACATAGCTGTGGGGCTATTGTTCCTTCTTCCAGAGATGCTAAGACAAAAGAATGACCTGGGCTCAGATTGAAGAGATGGAAGGGCAGCAGAAGAGAATGCTTAGCATGGGTGGTATCTTGCCTTTTGCCTGGTCTCATTACTTTTTCTTCAAGGACTCAAAAAAGAGGGGACAGGGGAGAACATATAGAGCCTGAGCCTCAGACAGCCTCCATGGTATTACTGAGACTCACACAGTTATTTCAAGGAGATCAGAATTCAGGTTCTTTCCACACCACCACACCACCAGCTTCACCACAGGTATCACATGGCAGATATGTGAGCAACACTTCATGATTCAGGCCAGGGTATATACTAATAGTAACTGAAAGTTGATGAATTCTCCAAAGGAAAGGCTGAAATCTTTTATGTTATTCTTCAAAGGTGAAACTTGCTCCATGAAATAGCCTTGCTCTTTAGTGGGAAGTAAGTGAAAACATTCCTGGATTTTTGGGCTGAGCCAAAAGAAATGCTGTTTTCACAGAGTAAGAAGTTTCCACCTGCGCTCACCATATTGCAACTTGGTACTTTAGAGAAGCTTTTTAAAGAATATCCAAAAAAATCAAAAGGTAAAATATTTTCTATATGGAAAATTATCTTAAATCTTTTAAATAAGAGGTTAGTCCAGGGTGAGAGAAGCCGTGTAGAATTAAATAACAGATATCCTATTCCCCGTGTCTGATATTTCTGAGCCAAATTTTATTGAGTTTTAAAAGAAAGCGACTTGGCATTTTCACAAAATTTGGAAGAGAGGAAAAACATCTCACAGAAATGCTGCAGGAATAAATCATGCTTTAAGACTCCCAGCCAGAGAAAGTAGCCTTCTCCATCCACCCCAAATTAGGCTAAGAGGTTTTCCTTGAAATAAAATGGACCTTTGAAATTCCAAGTTATTAGAATAACTCACTTTACATATTTAGAATTCTGAGTGACGCCAACACTAGTTCCAAGCGTTTTCCTCTTCATTTTTCTATCATGTAAGATGGTCTTCTACGTGGTTCTGGGAAGAGATGTGATAGCCAAAAGGCTTATTTTGCTTTAAAAGCTTTACATTTTGTTTCAATGCCAAGTTCAGAATTGAACATCTCAAAAAGGGCTCTCACTTCTGAAAGTTATTGCTGATTTTTATAAATAAGTCAATAATTCACCGAGTTCAATAATAAGCTCAAATGCTTAATCACTACTTGGATACATTTATTATTCAGGCCATTCGGCTTACCTGAAGGCCAAGTCCAAATCTCAGAAATAAAGAAAGACACATGCTTCAGGTGAGCTAGTTTAGTTCAGAATAAACTTAGAAAATCATCAGAATGATTAAACCTATGAAGAGGATCACTAATGGGAAGAATGGGAAAGAAGTGATTATTTCAAAGGGTATGAATCTCGCTTTTTCTCTGCTTCCTGTCCACCAAGAAATAAGAACCGACACCACCACATACCCACCATCATTGAGGAACTAACATTATATATATATATATATATATATATATATATATATAATATATATATATTATATATATATATATATATATATATATCTTTACTATCCTTAATAGGATACATTGTATGAGTGAGTTTTATGACGGTACCCCCATTTCCCTCCTCCCTGTCCCCAACCCCCTGGGGACCCTCCATGGGCTAGGGGGTTATGAATAGCACAGGAGGCAGCCAGCTTTGTGTGTTGTTGCTGAGGGGGCAATGTCTCTGGCTATCCTCCCCAATCATGGCTCTTACATTCTTTCCACTCTCTCTTCCGCTTATTCCCCGAGTCTTGGTGGGTGAGTTTTAAGTCAGCTTTATTGTGGAGATCTTGTCTCTGAGTTGTGTGGGCTCTTGTTAGTGTTTGTTTCATGGACCTGTCCTGGGTTGATTGACTCACTGTGGTGATAGGTCTCTTGTTTATCACTCCACTCTCTCGAAGGTTTCATTTGGGGCCTACATGACAGGCCCGGGGTGGTTCTTCTCTTGCCAGGATGCCCATCATCATCCTGTGGCTTGTTGGTGAGTTGGATTGACCATGGCTCTCTCCCTTCCTTCTGAAAAATACAAACAGAATCTCCATGGGAGAGTGGGAACTAACATCTTTAAAAACCTCCTTTCTGGGCTGGGAGATGGCTCAGCCATTAAAGGTGCTTTCTTGCAAAGCTTCCCAGCCTGGGTCTGATTCCTCAGGACCCACATAGAGCCAGATGTACAAAACAGTGCATGAATCTGAACTTCATGAGCAATGGAAAGAAACCGTTGTGTACTCCCCCCCCACTCTTTCTCTTTCTCTTTCTCTCTCTCTAAAAAAATAAATGAATTTAAATATTTTTTAAAAGTAAGAAAGTCACCTTTTAGTTGTTCTGATGTATTTGTCATAATGATTCAAATGTAACTAAAACAATATTTGTCCCTATTATAAACCTCAGAAAATATAATAATGATAAAACTATAAATATAAGAGTCAGTATCTCAGCATGTATGTGATCTACCCAGTCATGCTTTGAGACAGAGAAGACTTTGTAACAAATGAATAAGGTCAACGTCAGAAAGCTGAAGATACTTTTCTTTGGGCACTTTTTTTTTAAAAGAAATGGTTGGAGTGTTCTTTCATACACAATGGCAATTGTCACTGCCCTAAATAGCAGTGAAAGTGTGTCCTACAAAGAGATAGGAGGGTAACAATCATGAATGTGCATAGAGATTTGAGCAGCTCTCTTTAGTTCCTACAACACTGGATTCCACTTGGATCAAGTGCATTTCCATGCTGGGCATCAAGGCAAGTACAGGTGGCACAGGTTATTGTTGCGAGGATTGGGCATATGGCTGATAGTTAATTACTGAAACTCTTCAATGGTTTCTCCAACATTCTCAATGCTCGAGCTCTAAAATCTCAATAATCTGTTCAGATTACTTGGGCAGATGCATTGTTGAACTGAGGTGATGTGCAGGAGGACATCGGTGAGGAGATTGTGGCTGCACAGAGCTGGAGTCTATCTTCGTGTATGATGACAAATTGAAAGATCTTTCTGTAGACAGAAAAGTAGAGCCCAGAGTCAGAAGTTAGGAATAGTCTTTACAGCATCTCCTATGTAGACATCCGTGCTATTCTTTGTCATGTGCATACTGAAGCACAATTTAATTAAACTACAATGCATTAATATTAGGTTATGATACATAAACTGCACATAAGTTAATCGATTCCACTTTATATGAATCCTTTAAGTTGAGAAAACCGTAGACAGAAGGAAATGGAAGATTTCTGTGGAAGCTGCTATTCCAACATATCAGAATATTTAAAAAATTGAAATGTGAGACCAAGGAGAAAGCTGGGTCAGCAATGTCACCAGAAAGAGGACCCGAGTTCCATGCTCAGCACCACATCAAACTCCAAGTGGTGGTGCATGCCTGTAATCCTAGCGTTGGAGAGGCAGAGACAAGGGATCCCTAGGACTTGCTGGTCATCCAGTCCAGCCTTATTTGAAGACTCCAGGACAATAAGAGACTCTGTTTCTATAAAAGGTAAGCAACAATTCCCAGGGTGACACCCAAGATCATTTACTGGCCTCTGGATGCATACAAACATCCATACAGACCCACCTGCACACACATATACGCCCCTGAGGCTCCCACACAATACACACACAGACATAAAATCTGTTTATTTTTGTACATTTCTGGGGATTATAATTGCAAGATAATGATGCCATCAAATTTCATGTCTAGTGCCTCTTTTCTGGACTTACGGATGGCTGCATGTGGCCCATGCTGGGTTCCTGGGAAGAGAGGGCTATTTCCTGGCACCTCTGCCTCTTTCTTACAAAACCAGCAATTCCATGAATGAGATGCCCAACCTTATGACCTCAATTCAACCTTAATCACCTCCTAAAATACCCTATCCCCAAGTCTAGTCATATTGGACATAGGACTTCAACATGAATTTATGAATTTAGGGGAAACTCTTCAGTTTATAGTTCATGACAGATGTTAGACAGACAGACAGACAGACAGACAGAAAACCCCTATAAGGAAAGACTAGCTTGCATCTCTATTCTCCCACAAATTTTGCTTCTGATCTTTTTACAAATATTTTATTTATTCATTTTCAAGCAGAAAGACGAGAGAGAGAGAGAGAGAGAGAGAGAGAGAGAGAGAGAGAGAGAGCACACCAGGGCCACTACCTTGTGGGTCTGGCTTATGTGGGTACTGGGGAATTGAACCAGGGGCCTTAGGCACTGGAGGCAAGTGCCTTAACCGCTAAGCCATCTCTCCAGCCCTGCTTCTGATCTTAACCTTGTTATTTTGTTCCTTGGGTATTTCTCGTCGAATGTTCTGTACAGTGTGACCTCCAGCACCTATTTCTTAGAGTTATTGCAAAGATTAAATAAGAAAGTCTATTTAAGTTATTTTCCTTCATGACGACAACCACTTTTATGAGTCAGGGCAGGTATCACCTCTTCCAGTGAGTTTCTCTTGGCTTCTGCTCCACACTCAGCCCCAGCCAAAGTGGACAAGGCACTTGTATCTGTGTACTTCTCTAGCCTCCTTGTGTACTCTGAATCACACGTTAATCATAGCATTAGACTATGAGCTCTCTGAAAGCAGAAATAATACATGATTAATCTCCCAACCTTTGGCAATCCCTGTAATCCCCGAC
Source organism: Zapus hudsonius (assembly GCA_004024765.1). Classification (NCBI taxonomy): domain Eukaryota; kingdom Metazoa; phylum Chordata; class Mammalia; order Rodentia; family Dipodidae; genus Zapus; species Zapus hudsonius. The sequence continues at coordinate 61,799 of PVHP010002820.1, read as the reverse complement.
AGACAGCCAATGCTGAAGGAAGGAATGCAAAATACTTACCTAGTGCAGGACTTAGAACACAAGAGTCATGACAGTGTATGTCCAGAAAGCAATAAAAATTCAGAAAGCATTAAGACTAAAGAAGCTGTTTCTGTTACTTTAAGTTATAGGAGGTTTTAAAATGATTAAAACAGTGGGCATGAAGAATCTTATGTTTCACTTCTTGTTATTTTTGAAATTCACAGCTTGGACAGTAAAATAAATGAACATTTCAGTTCCAAGATTTTCCATGCTCTACCACAACTTTGCCTAAAACCGAATTCATTTCAGTCCAGTCTCCTTTTCGAGAGCTTTTTGACCTGAAAAATAAAAAAAGAACCACAAAGAATTTTTTTTCTCTATTGTCACTGCTCACAAGTCTTAGAGAAACAATAAACATTAATTTTGGATATCCAAGTGGAAATTTTTGTCTCACAATGGTAATGTCTACTGTCCATCAGGACTGACTTCAGGTGAGACCTCTAACTAACCCAGCAATCCAGGCCCTGGAATATTCTCCTCAGACTATATTCTAAGACTATATTCTAAGCCCTAGAATATTCTCAGCAGAAAGGTGGATCTGGGTATATCTTCATAACAATAGGATTTTTAAAAAATGTTTACACCTTTTGTAATGCATCTACTGACTTTTTGTTCACCTATAAAGGAATACCACTGTGCCAAACTATGGTATCAAAGTATCTCTTCCCATTTGGCTTTCTAGAATGTTCCATAGAATCACTATGCCTAGACATACTCCAAGCAGATTAGGTAACACACTGAAGTAGAATCTAGCTAGGCCAGCATAGATTTTCCATTTGCAAGTCTAGGATCTCAAATTCATGGAAAAGCTTCATCCATGGGCAATGAGGAAATGTGCCTGATAGATTCGGCATGGAATTGCACAGCCTTAAAGCTCAGAAGCCTGCAGGCCCCAATCTTGGCTGTATATGAGTGTCTATAAAAGGAAGACAATATTTCCCAGGGTGACACCCAAGATTGTCTTTGCGTATAGATTCTATTGGAGAAGGAAACGCCATGCTTCCAAGCCTTTAGACAGTTGAGTGAAAGTGAAGTGAGGATCCTGGTTTGGACAGAACTAAATGATTCAGGAATGGCTGCAGACTGTAATCACCTCGGGGAGATGTTGCACCCTTCCCATCACTGAACCACAGTCCAAGTGGTTTATATCAGGACTTCTGGCATTAGAACCTAGGTGTCAGGATTTCTAAGTGATTGAAACTTGAGACCAAAGTCAAATAACACTGCTCCATGTAAATGAAGCTTTAAGTGTGTTTCTCTGACTGACAGTCTCAGAGTAACCTGGGAACTTGCCAGACATGTAGATTTTCAGCAGCCCTCCCACCCCGCACTAATGTGATTACAGAATGCTTGCAGTTGGAGCCCAAAAATCAGTGTTTGTCAGCTCACCGTTGCATGGCCCATATCATACTGTCACACTGATAATGCATTTTCTATCCCTTTCTTGATATGCCTACATTTATTAATTGAAAATGTCTTATTTTTCTAGTAAAACTACATAATGTTTGAATACTTCTGCTGTGTTTTCTTTTTATTGGGTGGTATAGTTTGATAGATTATTAAATTCTATTTGTAAAGATTTTACTTAGAACTTTTTTTCTTTTTGATTTTTGTGTAATCTTTCCCAGATGTAAAGTCAGGGATATTCTAATCTGGTCAGATTACTTGGAAAGCTTTTCTTTTGATTGTTTCATAGTAGTTACTCTGTCATTGAAATTATCTGTGCTTCAAATATCTGAAATTTACTGGTGAAAACCTAAGTGGCTTTGTTACCATCTTCGGCAGTAGTTTTTGATGGTCCATAAATATTATTTGCAATGTTATTTTGGCCATTTAAATGACCTAGAATATTGTCCCTTTGAAATATTTTTTATAAAGTACAGGATTGGAAAAATATATGTAACTTCCTGAAGTGTTTATAATTCATTGATATGTGTGTCAATCTTCTGTCCCAGCTCTAGAACTGAATGTTTAATACATGAAGTCAAGTTCATTTAGGCTGATATTTCAATAATTAAGTATAGGAATTTTCCTTAAAGAATTGCTGTGGCTGAAGGTAGTAAGTGTTAATAAATTATGTTATCACAAATGCTTATTTTTTAAATATAGAAAATGTGATAGATAAGTAATTTTAAACAGTGTTTTGAGAAACAAAAATAAGGCTCTTTCTTTTTTTAAACACTTCACCATGTAGGCATGTGGATATATAAACATATATCTCTACTTATAAATGAATGTATGTATCTGTCAACAAGTAATGCAGTGTACAGCATCTTATCTTTTATGAATTTACAAGTATAAACAAGAGCAGAAAAATTATTAACGTATAAAACCATGAAATGACCATCCTGGCAACAGCTTAACTCTCTCTATATATACATATATAGAGATAGATGATAGATAGATATTTCAAAATTTTCATTAGTATCTTTCTCATGCTTGAAATTAAGCATCTGGATGTTTTAAAAATATTTTTCAAGTTTTATGCATAGGAATTCTGGAAAGTCTTAGGAGTAGGGAAAGAGTTAATCAAAACTTAGGAAATATGAAAAAGCCATGTGGGAATTTGCTACATTATAAAATAATCAAAATATAATTAAAATAAGCAAATGAACAGAGACACCCTGCATGGATGGATCATGCTGTTCCCAGAAGCCAGGAGTTATTTATTCAATGACAATAACACTACAAGGAGGTAGATACCCCTATGACTTGTTGGTCATGGAAGACCTAGAGGCTCCTAAAATAATATGGACTATTGCCATTGCTCTTGGTTGCCCACCAGAACTGAGTAGTGAGACCCTGCTGCTGAAGACCACAGCTTTTGGTAGTAGGGTGTAGAGAAGTTAAGCTGAAACTAAACTAGAAGCTTCATCCTTACCAGCCAGCTTTCTTTCATAGGGCTAGAAGTCCTTATGCAAGCTAGTGGGGTAGAAAAGCCATCTATGGCCTCACTCAGTGGACACTGCATGCTTCAGTACTAACCTGCCAGGCAAGAGATGCCCATTGGTGCAACAACAGAGCACTTTTTGACTGGATTTGAGACTCACTATATAAGAGGAAATCCATGTGATAAACCAGGTCAAAAATCCATGACTGAATAAGAGCACGATCCTAGGTAGGGGAGACCTAGTATGAGAGTTTTGCTAAATAGATGCATTGTTAAACTGCCATATATATATACATACATATATATAATATCCACAGATTAGACTGCTCTCAAGCTTCAACCGAAAAGCTTGTTGTCTGCAGTGTATACATTTTAACATCGACATATGATCTCTATAGATCATAGATAGGTCTTGATTTTTATTTTAAATAGTGCTACACTGGATGTTCTCCTATGTTAATGCTTGGGTTCACACATGATTGTTCTCTTAGATGAACTGTCCACACTGGAGAATTGTTGAACTGATAAACATGAAACCTGTAGATAATTACTGAAATATCTTTATTTTACCTGTGCTTCATCCTTTGTTTCAATTATTGGTTTTTGAGACAAGATCTTACATATCCCAGGCTGGACTTGAACTCATTATGTAACTGAAGATGACCTTGAACTTTTGATCCTCCTGCTTCCACTTCCCAAGTGCTAGAATTACAGGTGTGTGCTCACCACACCGGGTTTGTGCAGCGCTGGGATTCTAACCTATGGCTTCATGCACGCGGAATCACACTCTCAGCCTTAGCTGTGGTTCTTTTCCAAGTCAGAGAGTTTCATATTCATCCTTGCTGAAAAGCTTAAAAAATAATTTTATAAAACCCAGTGTTTTCTTTTCTATTTATTCCCCTAAATTATTCTTTTCTTTGGTTTTATATATTGATTATTATTGCTTCCTGGAATTTATTTACTTTTAGTGTGTATCAACTTTACAGGTTGTTGCCTTTCATTATGTCTCTCTATCATTTGTTAATTAGATATCAAATCCTTGTGTCTTCCAGTAAGGCCAGAAATATTTCAATTCAAGTATTTATACCCTTAGATTATGTCATGGCTCTAGCCCCTAGTTCATAGAAAGATCAAATCCAATCCTTCCCTAGTACTCAAAGTGGGGTCAGGAACCCCTTTGTTTACAATCATTTTGGGCTGATTATCAAAAATGTTGTTTTTTGGGCTGGAGAGATGGATCAGTAGATGAAATGTTTGCCACCCAAGTATGTGTATCTAAGCTCAGATTCCCAGATCCTGGATGCTGTAGTGCTAGGATCTGTAATCCAGAATACCTAGGAAAGAAGGGAGGCGGAGACAGGAGAATCACCTACTTGAGCTAGCTAGCTGGTGAACAGCTAGCGACTCTTTCAAATCAGGTGGAAGGTGGGGCCAACAACCAGTGTTGTCCTCTGACCTCCACCTGCAAGTCATAGCGTGTGCATGCTCACACTTGCCTCATGAACACACAACACACACACACACACACACACACACACACACACACATACACACACACACACACACTGTTTCTTGAGCCTTGCCCTCAAACCCCATGAACCAGGATCTCCTGGGACTACAGGATTCTGGATTTTCATAAGTACCTCTAAACAAATTATGAACATGTGAAGATTTATTATTGCTAATTTCAAGTTCTTTTTCTTATCACAGTATCCAAAAATCACATGGAAGAACGAAAGCTAAATGTCATCCTAGTAGTAAGCAGTGGTTTCCAAGGCTCTATTGTGAGCTGATCACTTATCTGAATTCAAATGAGACAGATATTTGGGGGATAACTAAATGGAAACTCTGAGCACTGTTTCTTTAGTGGCTTTTAAAGATACCCTGCATCTTCTTAACGAACCCCTGTAAATGACCTCAGTCCAGAGTTTCAAACCAAACACTTTCCTTACTTTCCCTGAAGACTAAGTAACTATTAGAGCAGACATTAAACCCTAACCACCACCAACTATCCCGGATGGGATGACTCAACTCCACTTATAATTAGGGGAGGAAGAAGCCAGAGGGAAAGTGGTGGGGATCAGTACAAGGCAGCTGCTGGAAAGAGGGGTATTCCTGTTCCTGGTCTTCCTCTAGGGACAATGGACTCTCCTCAGGGGTCACCATCTGTCAGTGTCCACCCACAGTCCTCCTATCATCCTTAAGCCCACTGGACCACGGTGTCAAGAAATGTTTGCGTCTGAAGGGCAGACAAGAGTAGACCTGGATCTTACAGTGAATTTTCAAGCTGGGTGACTCAAAACTGTCCAGTGGCTATTATTAAAATGCAGAAAAGGGAAACCAGGAGAACTGATGTTTGAAGAAGCTCAGGAAAGAAAAATCCTGTGTGAAGCTAGCAATGAGCTAGGAACTAGTAGAAGCCTCCGTTTCTATCCAGAAGAGTTATGGATCCTGGAAATGGGAACAATCCAAATAGTTCATTGGATTATTAGCTCACCAGAGATGGAACTGTTAGGGATGTGGTGGTGGTGATGGATGGGGGAAGATGATTACAAAGGAAAGACTCCTCGGCCACAGACAGGCTTCCTAAAGTCTCCCAGTACACCTGCTCCTGCCAGCTTCAAGCCTGCTGGGGACCTGTTTTGTCCACCTGAATGACTTCAGTTTGGCTGTCATGCCCCCCCCCCCATTGCTTCCAGCAGTGACCTTGTTTTAGATATACTTGAGGGTATTCTTCTAACTCATTTGGTGAATGCCAAATCTCAGACAATACAGAAGGACACATCTCATGGTTTTAAAGACGTCTCCATTTCCTCACGTGTGGCTCCACGTATAAAACTGAAGGGCATTGTGTGGAGTGATCGAAGCAAGGCACAGAAAGACAAAACACACCTTCTCAGAGGCATGGCCCCCCTCAGTAACAACACACTTGGGTCAGGAGAACCTAGCTGAAGACTGGGCTATCCATGGTCCCCTACCACAAAGACTGATCCAGATGACCCATGGAGGAGGATATCCAGCTGCCTGGGGATGGGGAAGGGGGGGGCAAAGAGGAATTGGGGATAACAACTCATTGTTGGCCCACTAAACAATGTAACTCATTATGAACAATAAAAAAAAAAAACACCTTCTCGCTTATGTGTAGCTGAGTCCTCAGAAGTTGAGCTAGGGGTTAGCAAAGGTGTAAACAGGTTTCTTTAATGGAATTAAAATATAGTTAAATAGTATAAATGAGTTCTCGGGTCCCATAACACACTGGAGTGACAATAGTCCACAATTAAGGACTAATACAATCAGCCCACGGAGGAGGATATCCAACTGATCAGGGATGGGGAGGGGGGGAATTGGGGAATTTGGGATAACAACTCATGGTTTGCCCACTAAATAATGTAACTCATTATGGACAATAAATTTATATTTAAAAAAAAAGAAGTGTTAGAAGAGAGTAAAGTTTACCTACAATAAGAGTAAATGTTTAAGGAGATAAAAATGCTAATAATTGGAATTTGTTTCTTATACATTTTATATGGACATTAAATTATCCCACCATATGCCATGATTATGTGTAATTATTATATGTCAATCTGAGAAATATTCAATTTTCATATGTATGCGTGAGTGCCAATAAAGATTTGGGTTTATGTTAAGGCAAAAAATAATCTAGTTCTTAGATTGGCCAAAGAAAAGGCGTGACGCTCTAAAATTATGTTGGCTCTAAGTTTCTTGTCACTCTGAGAGTGATACAGTGGGCACAGTATGTTCTGTACACAAGCTTTGTGGACTCTGACATCGGTGAAGAGGCAAGATCCTCAGGAAAGAGTGAGGGTGTGACAGATGAGTACGACAACACAAAGCTGTCTGGCTGGGGTGAAAACCAAGGCACGAGGCTTGCTTTGGTAAACATGTATTTATGCTCTTGCGTAAACTGCTCCCTGATCTAGAATCTTCCATTTAAACAAGCCCGGGATTACCACAAACTCCTGCAAAACCAAGCCTGACAGTTTCTTAATAAAACTTGCTGTGGTCTTTACCTGTTCATACGCATTGAGCTCTGATAAAACTGTGACGAAAACAAAAACCCTGTCCAAGACTCTCAGGATGCAAGGATTAGCTCAGTTTTCCCTTCCACAAAAACACATTAAAACCCATAGAAGCAAAGTTTCCTTTGCAGCAGCCCGGTGAATTGCCAACGAAACCAACCAATGGTCCATGTTACTCATGAGCTATTCTAACCTCAAATACTTGCCCCAGAAACCATGGCTGAACAAATTTGAAATACCCAAACCTGGATTAAACTTGTAAGCTTCAATTGACTTCAAGTCCAGCCCAGCTCCCTAGTTGTATCATGTAGGACATTACATCATTGCTTTGCAACGAAATGTATAATCAGAAAGCCAGACTCCACTTTCCTCTGGGGTTTTGGAAGAGCTGTTACTTTTTTAGGGGCAAAAATGTGAGCTGTGACCTTCATCTTGAAATTGTAGGTCAAGCCTCAAACCAAACATTCATCCTTTTAAAGGGAGCTTGTCGTGGATCAACCCAAGGCCTGGCTAGCCAGCTGCTCAGTTACCACTCAAGTAACAGCTGAGACAATGTCACAAAAAGATGTCTTGGTGAACCTAGCCCATTCTTCTCTTGCTTGACCTAATTGAAAATGGACTCTTCAGGTAGGAAGAAACAGATATCAAAAGATTAATTTTCAGATGAAATGACTAGGGTTAGGAATGGTTAGAAGCCAGTTGCCCAGGGTCTCAGCAAAGGGAGACTCAGAAATGACCTTCAGGACATACAGATCCGAGGGCCTCAGCAGCAGAGCACAACACAGCCTCAGAACTAGAGGAGAAGGGCACACACTGAGGCAGGACTTGGGGCAGAACAAGGCTGAATTCAAGAAAGAGGTGACCCACAGCAGACCCAGGGAGACGCCAAGCTTCTCTGACTGAAGCAGCCTGACTCCTGAGACAAAGCTGGGGTGTGTGTCTAGGCAGATCCGAGGCCAGAGGCCACGGGCCACAGCATGCAGACCCAAGTGCAAGGAAGAGACAGCCAAGGGTAGGAGGCCAGGTTCCCAACAATAGCTGTGTTAACAATTGTCCCTTCCTCCAAATTACCATCAAGAAGCCTGTCTGTCTTCCCAAGCATCCTTCATGGTTCCCAAGGAGAGAGGCTAAAGATTTAATATGAAAAGAGTGCTTTAAAATATGCAAATCATTCCACTCACAAACAGTTAATAATTTATAATAATCGTTATTTGCTGATAATTTGAATATTAGGAAGGGCCGCATGCTGCAGAGCATGCTGATAATGAGAATTGCAACGCCTTCTGCTTTTCTGCTCAGACAAGGAGCGACTTCAGTAATGGCTGAGACACAGGCTGCACCTCACACCACTTCCACAAGGAGCTGGTAGACGGGTTCCCACCCGTGGCTCTCCTGCAGATTGGCAGCTAGAAGCTTCTGGAAGTTCTGGCTATGGACTGTGGGCCTGTGAGGAATATGCCGATGGAGCTGAGCAGTTCTCTGTAGGGCTTGAGCGAATCACAGCCTTGTTGGTTTGAGCAAGTTATTGCTAAACCTTTGTGATGTACCTGCCATGCCTGGGAGGGGATCAGGCATTGTTCTCAAATGGAGAAAGGAAATGCTAACATGACGGAGTGTTAACTACATGCCAGATTCATGCTAAGTGCTTTTGACAGCTTGTCTCGCTTGATGCTCCCCTCTGGGAAATCGGTATTTCACTTATTATTATTATTATTATTATTATTATTATTATTATTATTAGTGCATGAAAAATCCGAGGCACAGAAAAGTTAGGCTTCTTCCCCTCAACATTGTTAGTTTCCTATGGTGACTGTAACAAAATACTGCAATGTTAGTATTTCAGAAACAACTGAGAGTGTTTGTTAGAAGACATAGGAATCGCCATGAGCTAAGATCAAAGCACCATCAAGGTGCCTCTCCTTCCTAGAGGCTGCTGGGAAGGGGTCTCTAGAGGGCCCCTTCCAGGCTCATGAGGGTGACCCCCATCCCAGACTCCTCTCTTCCTTCCTCCAACTTCAAACCAGGCACAGCTTCTCTTCCCATCACCTTTCTTTCTCTGAATTTCACTTCTGCTTCCTTCTCGGAAGGGACCTTTGATCACTTTGGGCTCACCTGGCTCATCTAAGTAAATCTCCTTATCTAAGGTGCTAAACTCCATCAGAAACCTCACTTCCCTTTCCCATGCAGCCTTAGTTGCAGATGCCTGAAGTTAGAGTGTAAGCATCTTGCTGGCCATTATTCTGCTGACCCAGGTGAAGAAGGAGGGAAGGATGCAGCCATCTGGCTACAGGCATCATGTTTTTAATCAGAAGGGAATGTCAGCTCTATGTCACCAGGCACTGACATCCAGCCATATAGTTTAGCATCTCAAACAAAAGTTATTCTCTGAACAGAGGCATTTGGCTTATAGGCTTTTCTATCCTAATAGCTCTCTCTCTTTCTGTCTCTCTGTCTTTGTCTCTGTCTCTGTCTCTCTCTCTCTCTCTTTCCCTGCCCCTCCCCTCAATTCCTCCCTCCTTCCTCCCAGGTGATTATGATGACGCGAGCCATTTTCTTTCCAGGTGTGTTATGAGGCGTGATTATGGAACCTCCTCTTCCTAAGCTTTTAATCGACAAACACCCATGGTCAGGCACCTCCATGCGAAAGCCCAGCTAGCATAGAAATACACGTGACAGAAAGCCATGAACACTCCTCAGGGGCTTTACATGTCACTGAGATTCAAAACAAGACTTGTTTTTTTTTTTGCCCACGAGGTCTGGAAAGGCCTATGTCCTCCATCATCTTCGTTCTCATGGGCTACGAGATCTCTCTGCTCTCCTTCTTCCTAGTGCCTCCGAAGTCTTCTCATCTCAAGCAGCCTGGCTTCCTTGTTTTTATTCTGATTACCTGGAGTCAGGCTCTTTTCCCATAGTACCATGATTTCTTAGTTGCTATCTCTGCCCTAGACTAGGGATTGATCAGCTAAAGCCCATAGACTAATTCCAAACCATTATTGAAATAAAAATTTATTGATATCCAACCATGCAGATCCCTTTATATGGTGTCTGTGGTTATTTATTTATTTATTTATTTATTTATTTATTTATTTATTTATTTATTTATTTATTTATTTTTGCAATACAACAAGCAGAGTCGAGTGACCAAGGCAAATACTACATGATCTGCAAAGCCTCTTGTATTTGCTCGATAACCGTTTGCAGAAAAGGCTTACTGTCCCCTGCACTGGAGCCTCATGAAAGAATTATGTCTGCATCACTTCCCATCCACCATGGTTATCCCTGATGTCTACAAGAAAATCTGATCCATGGAAGAAATCACAACTATTTTTGCAATAATGGAGAACTAAGTGAAATCTTAGCGTGCCAGGATATCAGTGTGTAAAAATAACATTTCAGACTTTTACTATCTACTGAGGTTAAAGGTTAATTTCTGTTCAGAAATGAAAACTTTTCGAGAGTAAGAATCTACAAGAAAATTATACATATATATTACTGTGATAGATAGATATATAGATAGATGATAGATAGATATACAGATAGATAGATAGATAGATAGATAGATAGATAGATAGATAGATAGATAGATAGATGGATGGATAGATAGATAGATAGATATGCAGATAGATAGATAGATAGATAGATAGATAGATAGATAGATAGATAGATAGATAGATAGATGGATAGATAGAAAGAAAGAAAGAAAGATAGATAGATAGATAGATAGATAGATAGATAGATAGATAGATAGATAGATAGATAGATAGTAAGGGCTAAAGCTCTACAGGACAAAGTAATCCCAGGTCAGCTTCCTCTGACGTCAGATAGAGAACACAGCTACACAGCTTACATGAAGGATAGCCTGGAGGTGGACATTAATTTTTTGTTACTGTGACAAAATACCTGAAGGAAAAACCGTATTAAAGAGGAAAGGTTTATTCAGGATGATTGCTTCAGTGATTTCAGCCCATGGACAGCTGGTTCCATTGCTGATGTGAAATGCACTTCAGGGCAGTGCAAGCATGGGGCACAGGGGCTGCTTACCTCATGGCAGCCAAGAAGCAGAGAGAAGAGGCCCACGATAGCATCTGCCCATGCAAGACATATCCCCCTCCCAATGACCATCTTCCTCCAACTAGGCTGCACCTCCACAACCATGTCATCAAATGCCATCAGATTATGAGGCATTGGTGGATTATTCCCTTAATGGAGTTTGTGTTATCAGTACCCAAGCTCCTCCCAGAAGCACCACTATTTGATTAGGAGGCCTTCACCACGTGAGTTTTAGAGAGACACTTCATATGCAAACCACAGTGACTGAATTTCCACCTGGGATCTCTATGAGTCCAAATCCAGGCTCATTCTACCAACTTCTTGGTGGTGGGCAAGTTCTAGGAATTTGACAAAGTTTGAAAGAAGCTAGTAGTTTTGTCTTCCTCCTCTTTATAAGGGACCAGCCAGATCTCTCTTTTTTCTTTTCCTGAGTTCAAAACACCCTTCATTACAGCTGCATGGAGGAGGTTATTTCTGAAGCACCCAGGAGACGTGTCTAGAGGGGCCCGTGCTAAGCCCACCCAGTTGGTGGGTGATGATGCATGTCTGCAGCGTTATATCCCAGGAAAACATAATTAGTACATGTGGGGCAGAGAAAATAATAGAGTGCAGGATGCAGACCAGCCAGGGAGATGAAGAGTTACCTGCACTCACTCACCCCCAGCCTGTGATTAGGAATGCAGAGTTGGGTCTAACCTTTGATGAGTTAAGAACTAAAGGACATATTTCATATGATTGCAGCTGTGTTATATGGAAGATAGGAATTATATTTTACCTCATATTTCATTACATCCATCAATCAATGGGAAGATTTTCTTTAAATAAAAGTAGAGTCCACTTCAGACAGTCCCGGATCTTCCAACAAGAAGGCAGCAAGAGCTAAATGTATGTGATGTGAGAGGCCTTGCCTGGATTTCTAGAGAACAAACCTGGAATATGGGCAGCGTGTATGGTTTTTAAATAAATAGTCAAGGCATCTGAAATAAGGTTGAAACAAATCTTCAAATAAGTAGTCAAAGAATATAACCAAATATCTCCATTCTTATAGAAATTATTATTTATAACTTGCCCATGGTCAAAAAACTGACTGTCAGTGTATTTGCATGAGCTATAATTTAAACTATAATGTATTTAACTTCTATTCTAACAACTGTTATATGCTAGAAATTTTTCTAGACACTTCACATGCTTTGAGATAAACTAATGATTTTAGATCCTTTATATATTGAGCTTGGGGTATTTGTGAATGTTCAGAGAAAGATATATTTGTTCTCTTTATATTTTTATTTATTTATTTGTAAGCAGAGAGAGAGAGAGAGAGAGAGAGAGAGAGAGAGAGAGACCAAGAAAATGGGCATACCAGTACCTCCAGCCACTGCAAAGGAATTCCAGATGCATGTGCCTCTTTGTGCATCTGGCTTTACATGGATACTGGGGAATTGAACTTGAGCTGCCAGGCTTTGCAGACAAGTACCTGAACTGCTGAGCCATCTCTCCAGTCCTGACTTTAGTCTTTAAAAGACACCAATAATCTAATATGATCCAGGTACACTATCCTAGGTGCTTGGGAACTAGAGAAAAGGTATGCGTATGCATTGTAAGAGCATGCAGTCTTATAGGGGAGAAGTCACAATAATAATTGTGCTAATACAGAGCAAGCTACTGTAAAATAATTAAAATTGCAATGGTAATTATTAGAATTTGTTCAGCACATTAAGGTTGCATTTTATATCAATGAACTCATTAAATATTATTAACTCTATAGGGTAAATATTCAAATCCCCAAACTATAGATGGAGAATTTCAGACTTAAATAATATGAGCATCTTGATCAAACCTTATCATGAGTGACAGAGCCTGGATCCATGTGACCTCAGAGTTTCTACCTTTTATGGCCACCATATAGTACTTCACTCTTCCCCTGCCTTTTGAGTGTTCAAAAGTAGGGAATGCAGCACAGAGTGCCCAGGGGACCTGGGGCTGCAAGACTGGGTATGGAAAGGTCGGTAGAATGATGAGTTGTGAGTCAGTGCTTAAAAACACAAGTCGGCATTGACTAAACTGTGAGCAGCAAGCACTTGGTGACAGTGACATAATCCAATAAAGATTTGGAAAGCTCAAGCCTCTTCAGAGAGCGATTAGAAGGTGAACATAGGGACATTCAGGGAGATGCACCCAGGGGGCTGCTTCGCTGTCAGATTCCCACTGCCTCTACTGCGAAGACCAGCAACTCTATTCCACTGGAAAGAAGAGCCATTGGCTTTTTCTTTTTTAAATAATTTGTTTATTTATTTATTTATTCTTGATCAGAGAAAAAGAGGGAGGGAGGGAGAGAGAGAGAAACACTGGGTACACCAGGATCTCAAGAACCTTGTGTATCTGGCTTCATGTGAGCACTAGGGAATCCAACCTGGGTCCTTAGGCTTTGCAGGCAAGCATGTAATTGCTGAGCCATCTCTTCGGCCCCAATGGCTTTTTCTAAGCAGCAGAGTAACTATGGTCCATCATACCTAAACCATACCCTCAAAACATCTATTTCCCTATGTTCTGTGTCAGAATAGCTGTCGGATAAATTAATACATAGTCTTAAAATAATCTATGGATAGTAGAATGGGTAACAGAATGATCACAAGGTCTTGTGAGATAATTCCCAGGATGTCTGTTGGGATGGTAGCCTTAATGGGGAAGACGGAAGGACTTAGAAAATTTGAAACTGAGATGCCTTTGAAATTTTGCAGCACAAATTGGGGCACTGATAACAGTGACAGGGAAGACAAACAGGGGTCACTCTTGCCCAGAGGTCTTAGAGAGTACAGGTCCCATGACACCTGCATCTGTGGCACCCAGTGACGATGGTGATGAGAACACAGAGGACCCAAAGAAGACATAAGCTAAATGAAACCCAGCAACCTAAACCATCACCAGCATGGAGTCATGCTTGGTAGAAGCTCTGGGCAAGCTGGGGCAGATTTCTTCGGCTTTTCCTGTGGAAAATTTATGAAGCCCAGATTGGAGAAAATGTTCTGATAGTTTTAAGGCTGGCATTTTAAGCCAGAATGCTTTCTCCAAGTAGCATATAACGGCACAATTCAATAACTCTGACCATTGTGGAAAAATGCCATGTGCCAACAGCAATTTTCCATAATTTTGTTCAGAAAATCTGAAAGAAATGCAGAAAATGGATTCGCAGCAGCACTGGCAGCAGGCAGAGAAACAGTAGCGGAGGGCTGCAGGCCAGTAATTGATGTTTCAAATATCACTGAGTGCTTTGACTGTAATTTCAGGGGAGAATGATAATAATTAAAAGCACAAACTTACAAGTCATTTCTGAGGAGGGAAAATGCTGAATGGATGCACTTTTAGTGAAGGGGGTTTAACTTTTTCCAGCAAGCTTTCAAATATGCAATGATTAGTTTTATGTTCACAGAGTGACTTTCTCCCCAAATGTTCTGAGGGGCTCTAAAATAGAGTAGATTATTAACCCCTGGGATTCCCTAGGAACTGAAAGCTAGAATCCCTAGGGAAAGTCCCACAGATCCAGGCCTTTCCTCATTGGATTGGTTTTTCTTCCAAACGGCACGCTCTTTTAAATGATGAAATTAAGACTTGACCCCCTGCCCCAATGATGAAATCAGCTGTCATAATGGTTTGTGGCCAGTGAGATTTGAGATTTTGCTATAAGCCTTATTTGTACTTAACTCCTCTGCTTTTATTGAGCCCTTGGACAGATCATTCATTCAGCTTCACTCATTTTCTTCTGGTCCTGGAAAACAGGTATCACAAAAGCAATTATCAAGAAATGATAGCAAGCCCTAAGCAATGAGCATGGTTTTTTTTAAAGTTTTTGTTTCACAGCTTATGATCAGTGCTCAATAAGTATTTCCTAGTCTGACAAAAGTACACTTTTATTCTTTATCTATTTATTTATTATTGACTTATTTCGACCAGACTGACCTGGAATTCACAGGGTTTCCTCAAACTCATGGTGACCCTCTTACCTCTGCCTCCTGAGTGCTGGCTGGGATTAAAGGCGTGGGACACCACACCAGGCTTAATTAATTATTTTTTTTGTTGGCAGAGTATAATTTCTTCAACTCTAGTTTAGGTAAATGATTCAGACATTGCAGAATAATAATGATAAAAGAAATAAATGAGACAATGAGAGCCTAAAGTGGACCTCATACCTCTTTCCTAAAAGGAATCTCCTTTGGTTAACAAATCTGAGGACTGGGTTTTTTGCATCTCAATAACTCATCACTATGAGCATCATAGCATACAGAGAGGACTCTGCAGATGTGTGGGGGATTTATATGTGTTAAGATGGGCCAAAAGGATGTACTTTAGCGGGGTAAAAGACAGGAGCCGCTAGCCTCTCTCCCACTGCTGATGATCAACTCTGTGTTTCTGCCTTTCTCACTGCCTATGGCATCCGGATTCTTTGATTTGAAATCTCTTCCTTCCAAGTCCTGACCTGGAGTGAGCCTCTTTAACTTGGGTTGACAGAGGAGGCAGCAGGCTCTATCTAAAAAAGACAAACGTTGTGGGTTGACCAGGATGCTATGAGTAACACTAAAAACAAATAAAAACACAGTAAGCAAATGTGATCATAGTGGTAAGCATTAGTATTATATAGCACCATTAGCCTTTTTTCTGAACTATTAGAGAGAATTGGTTACCCACTTCCTTAACATTTCACAGACGCCATCCACCCATTGCCTCTGCTCAAAATTAAATCTTTGGTGTCCCAGAAAGTAAAATAAATATACTACATGAAGCAAGGGGAGTGTTTGCTGGGGTCATCGTCAGAATGAAAGGTGACACTCTTTTGCCCAGCTTGGCTTCGAGGCAGAACTAGGAGTCATGATGAAATCATAATACCGTTTCTCAGATCCTCCCTAAATAATATGTTGGCAGTATAATCCTTGGTGAATTTTTGTGCAAGACCCAGCTTTATCCAGAAGTAAGACTTAAGTTTCTCAAATACCTATGACATTTTGCTCATCTAAAAACCGTAGGCATGGAGTTGGAATGGAAAAGTCTGTCTTTTCTCTCTGGAAACTGTGTGTCATGAGTTTCACTGCAATAAATAGCAAAGTCAAGGAATTTAAAGATCAGCCAAGAAGCACTGAGACCCAGTAAAAAAAAGAGGTAACAGGTAATCCTATTTATTTCAATTGGCAACATAAAGCAAATATTCATTCATTTATTTCTAGTTGAATTACCCAGGCTAAATTCTATTACATAGCAATCATAATTCAATGCTAAGGGTGAAGGTGATAAATCTTGGCTTCTTACATTCATTATATTTATTTGAATATCTACCCATGTTCTAACATGTATTAGAAGTACATTTATGATGTACTCTACTGCATGGAAAATACACTCTCCTTATCTATTTAACAGTTATAAGCAAACGAGGCATTCCCCAATACTTTGACTACTATAAATAGTTTGACTATTAGAAAAAAATAGATTGATGGGCTGGAGAGATGGCTCAGCAGTTAAGGCACTTGCCTGCAAATCCTAATGAACTGAGTTGGATTCCCCAGTAGCCATGTAAAGCCAGATGCACAAAGTGGTGCATTCATCTGGAATTCTTTTGTAGTGGATAGAGGCCCTGGCACACACATTCTCTCTCTCTCTCTCTCTCTCTCTCTCTCTCTCTCTCTCTCTCTCTCTCTCTCTCTCTCTCTCTCTCTCTCTCTCTCTCTCTCTGGTGTGGTAGCCCATGCCATTAAACCCAGCCCTTGGGAGGCAGAGGCAGGAGGATCCATGTGAATCTGAGGCCAGCCTGAGTCTACATAGTGAATTCCAGGTCAGCTTGGGCTAGAGCGAGACTGTGCCTCAAAAAACAACAACAAAAATACTATGAGTATTTTTGTATAAATCTTTGTTTGAGTCTATCCTATTTTTATTTTCCTTCAATAAACCCCTAGGAATAAAATGGCTAAATCCTAAGTAGGTATACACTGCTTTCCAAAATTACGACATAAGCTTCCTTCTTTCCAGCAGGGTATGGGGGGTTCTAGTCCTTCCAACAGTGTCCCCAACACAGGGTCATTCAGCCTTAGAATTTTGGCCAGTCAAATAGATGTGTAGCTTTTGTTTCTAGGTGTTTTGTTTGTTTTGTTTTTATTAATATATTTGACTTTTCAGAGCACTTTCTTATAAATAGAGTGAGAGGTACAGAGAATTCTCATACACCCCTTGCCCTACACACATGGAGACGCTCCCCATGATGGCCACCAGAGCATAATGTGATGCAGCTGATGAACAAAGTGTATAGTTTCCATAATGGTCCACCCTGTTTTGTTTGCTTACTTTTGAGAATATGTGGTCGTGTGTGTAGTTGGCCTGTGTGGTGCAAGGATGGGCAAGTGGTAATGCAGAGTCCTATCCACTCACCTCTGGCCTCTCAGGGGCTTGCCTGCGGTGCCCAGAGGAGAAAGTCAGGTGTCCTCTCTCCTTCCCTCCCTCCCCCACCTGCTTTCCCTTGGACCTGAGTCTCTTACTGATTCCAGAGCTTGGCATTTGTGAGCCTCATCAAGTCTCCAGTTTCTGCTCCCCCACAGGAGTGGGGTTACAGGTATGGGTGACAGTGCCCAACTCTTTTGATGGGTCCTGGAGATTTGAACTCAATGAGTATCAGGCCACCATAGGCCCTCCTGCGTGTACAAGAAGCCATCTCTCCAGCCCCGCTAGGAGTATTGACAAGGGCATGGATGGTAGCTGCCTACTAATATATTAGCATATAGAACAGTTTCTCTACCTCCACAATCCTATGCAGTCTGTATCCAGCCCTAGTTCCCCCTGAACTCTTGGAAATCACTGATTCTTTTTATAGTTTATAGTTGTTCCCTTCCTCCAGAATTACATCATTGGAATGTCACAACATACAGCCTCTCCCCATTGGCTTAGTTCACTAAATAATATACATATAAATTTCTTCTACGTCTGTTCATGCCTTGAAAGCTCACTTCTTTTTAGGTCTGAGTAACACTCCATTGTCTGGATATACCACAGGTCATTTTTCTATTCACGTATTAAAACACATCCTGGTGGCGTCTAAGTTTTGGCAATTATAAATAGAGCCGGTAGGCAGATTGTCATTTAGACTTAAGGCTTTTTTTAACTCATTTTGCAAAGTATGAAGGAACACAAGAAGAATAGATGGTGTAGTTTAGCGTCATAGGAGCCTGCCAAATTATCTTCCAGAGTAACTGTATCTTTTTGCATTCCCACATTCTCACCAGCTTTTGGTGCTATTAGTGTTTTGAATTCTGCCCATCTTAACAGGTGTGTGGTGGTATCTCATTGCAGCTTTCATCGCAATTTCCTCATGACATAAAATGACGATCAGCTTTTCATATGGTTATTTGACATCTGCTTTGCTGAAGGGCCCCTTCAAGTCTTTTGACTAGTTTATTGGGTTGTTTGTTTTCTGATTGTTGGTTTTTAGGGATTCTGTGTATATTTTTGAATCCAAGCGCTCTGCCAGATATTTCTCTTGGAAATACTTCATAATCAAAGGAAGGTTGCCACACAAAGGAGAGGGTTTCACGAAGGCATGTTCCGTGCATATTTGTCCTCCACCTTGTTCTGACCCATTCATTCTTTTCCTTAGGCCTTCTATGTCCCCATCCTCTCTCCTCATTCCAAATAGACATTTCTTCTGCTTTCTTGTCCAGGGATTGTATTATCCTCTCCTCCACTAAGATCTCTTTCCTCCTGTGCTGCCCTTTCTAGATTCATCGTCACTCACACAGGCACAGGCACACACACACACACACACACACACACACACACACACACACACACACATCTAGATGTTGAATATGAGTGAAACTGTGGCAAATACCATTCTGAGCTTGGCTTATTTCCCTTAACACGATGACTTGAAGAGTTTTCTATTTCCTTGCAGATGTCAAGGTCTCATTTTTCTTTATGGCTGAATATCATTCCCGTGTATATGTAGCCTGTTTCCTGTAACTATTCATCTGTTGAAGGATATCTAGGCTGATTCTATTCCCTTGCTACTGTGAAGCCAGCAACAATGAACACGGGTGGACAAGTATCTGAATGGCAGGATTTAGAGTCCGTGGGGAATATGCAGAGGATGTAGCTGGGTCATAAGGCGCTTCTCTCTTTAGTCTTTTGAGAACCACACTGGTTATATTAGTTTATATATAACCCACCAGCAGTTCCATGAAAATTGGGGAATTTCTACCTGCTAGCATGGGTCTTCAATGTTTCAAAGTGTTTATTACAGAAGTATCTTACCTGTGAGGCTAGGTTGATTTCTAGCTATTTTAAAAGCTTTGTAAATGGTATTTTTCCCTTGATTGTTTTCTCTACAAATTTGATAGGATCTTGCAGAAATGCTACTGATTTTTGTATGCTGATTTTTTTTTATATCCTGTTACTTTACGGAATGTGTTCAGCAGATCTAAGAGTCTGCTGGTGTGTTAAGGTTCTTTGAAGTGTAGGATCATATTGTCTTTAAATATGGATGCTGTCACAATTTTCTTTCTAACTTACAGCACTTTCCTTCCTCTGTCTCATGACTCTAGATAACGCTTGAGCACCACAGTGAAATTAGTTGTCACTGATTCCCGTTTGTAGAGGACAGGTTTTTCCCCACTTAGTATAATGCTGGCTATAGGTCTGTTATACATACCCTTTATTAGCCTGAAGTACAATCCTATTCAAAGTTTCTTCAAGACTTTTTTATCAAAAAGCAATGTTGAACTATTCTATGAACTTTTCTGCAGCTATGGAGATAACCAATCAATTTTTGTTCCCAAGTCTGTTTGTGTTGCATTACATTATTTGTTGATTATCTTATGTTAAACAAACCTTGAATTTCTGGGATGAAACCAAAATGTTCATGGTGAATCCTCTGCTCTAAATGTTTTGGAAGTGGTTTACACATATTTATTGAGAATTTCTGCATATACATTCGTCGGGAAAATTGCTCTGTAGTTTGTTGTATCTTATCTGCGCTGGTACCAAGGTAATACTAGCTTCATGGGAGATAATAATGTTCATTTTCTTTCTATTTTTTGGAACAATCTGAGGTGCATTGGCGCCTGCTTTTCTTTAAAGTTTTGGTGACTTCAGCTAGTGAGTCCATCGTGTAGTGGTTTTTTGTTGTTGTTGTTTGTTTGTTTTTTGGTGTTTTTGTTTTGTATTGTGGGAGACATTTAGGAAGACTTCACTCTCATTGCTAGCTGTTTATTTATATCGTCTTGATTTACTTTTGATAGGTCATGCGCATCTAGATTTTAATCCATTTCTTCTAAATGTCCCAGGTTTATTTGGGACATATATTTCCAAAATATTCCCTATTCTATACTTCACTGTGATTTATTATAATATGCTCCCTTTAATCTTTTATTTTGTTAATTTTGAACTTCTGAGCCTCTCATTTGATTATTTTGGGATCCATTTGTTTTTGTTTTCAAAGAACCAACTTTTTGCTTGAATGATTCTACATTTTGTTTATTTAGTCTCCATTTTTACTAAGTTTTGGGCTGATATATATATATTTTTTGCAGTACATAACTTTGGGGTTTAGCTTGTTTTTGTTTTTCTAAGATGTTGAGGTAAATTATTAGATCATTTATTTGCTACCTCTCTGATTTTTTTAATGTAAGCATTTATAACTATAAACTTTCTTTTTAGAACTGCCTTATATATATCCCAGAAGTTCTAATAAATTGTAATTTAACTTCCATTTGGCCCTGGGAATTTTAATTTTTCTTCTCTGATTTTTTTCAGTGACTTGTTATTCATTCAGAAGTGAAGTATAATTCCATGTTTTTTTTCCTTGCCATTGATTCCTAGTTTACTTTATTATTCTCTGATTAGATACAAGGGATTATTTTAATTACTTTCTACTTGTTAAGGCTTGCTCCATAGCCTATAATGTCACATATTTTATAGAAGACTCCACAGGGATCATATCACTAAATGGGATATTTTGTAGATATTTGTTAGATTCATTTGATTAGGGTATAGTTTAACTCTAAGGCTTTTTGATTTTTCTGTGTTGAATTTTATTTTTGGAGGACTTATTTAAGATGCCAGTTGGGTATTGAAATAACCTATATCGGGACTTTTCACTTCCTTATGAAAATATAAGCAGTGCATATATATTTATAATTGGTATATTTTCTTGATGAATTGTTCACTTTCTTAATAAGCAATAGCCTTATTTAGCTGGCAAGTTTTGGACTTAAGCATATCAAATATCAGAATAATTATGCTCGCATGGTTTTTGGCTTTATTTGCTTGGTAGGTTTACTTCCTTCGACTGGAATTTAGTCTGAGGCTATCTTTGCCCATTAGGTGTGTTTCTTAAAATAACAGACAGTTAGAATTTATTAGCCTGGTCATCTGATAGCCTGTGTCTCTTTTTTTTTTTTTTTTTTTGGCCTGTGTCTTTTAAATGAGTTGAGGCCATTGAAAATATTTTCTTCCTGTCTTTGCCCCCTCGTTTTCTCAGCTATCTTTTGAAGAGCAGAAAGTATTCATTTTAATGAGATTCATCTTATATATAATTTCTATCATGGATTATAATTGTATTGTTGACATCATATCTAAAAGCCATTATCACACCTAAGGTGTTCTTAATTTTCCAGTGTCATGCTCTTGGAAATTTATAGATTTAAATTTCAAACTTGGATCTATAATCAATTTTGATTGACGTTTCTAAAAAGGGTATTGAATCTGAGTCAAGATGCTTTTCGAATGTGTATACCCAATTGTCCCAGAAACATTTGCTGAATAGAATACCTTTGTTTCCAAACACTCTTCTTCATTGTCTATTTCTGGACACCTTATTCTGTTCTGCTGATCAATTACGCTTATACTTCCACCAATAATGACACCGCGTGGATTCTGTAGCTTTATAGTAAGTCTTGACGTTGGATAATTACAGTTCTGATGCTGTTCTTCTCATTCATATTGTGTTGGCTATTCTGTAAATTTATTTATTGAGAGAGAGAGCTCCAAAATAAATTGCTAAGAGTCTTATAAGAATTGCAATCAGTACGTCAAGTTGTAAAGAAGAAGCATCTTGACAATGTTGTTGTCCCTTTCATAAACATGGTATATTTCTGTAGTCTTGATTTCATCAGGTTTTTTTAGTTTTTTTAATAACATAGCATATATATATATATATATTTGGATTTGTATATAAGCATGTCATTTTATGACATCAGTAAATTTTTATTTTGCTTTCAAATTCCATTCATTTATTACTGTTATATAGGAAAATATCATTCATTCATATATAGTAATTACTATAATTATTTCTTAGTTCTAGGGAGAATTTATTGTCAATTTCTCTTCTTTTTGACATTCACCAAAGACTTCATGCAGAATTTTCATTTGATCTTTTATCAAGGAGTTAGTTTGCCAATTAAAAGAGAATAATCATCTAGAATTTTCTTTGCAAGAATTTTAACTAGGAATTCAAGAATTTTACTAGACAGAGATATCAGGATTGTTAATTTCTTCATGAATAAACTTTGATAATATTTGTTATCCAAAGAATTTATATAGCTTGTCTAACTTGACAAACCTTCTGACATAGAATTATTCATAACATTTTATTCTCCTTTTAAACATGTTATATTAATAAATCTTTGATACTTTTCTGATTATTCTCACAATTGATCCAGCCATTTATTAACTTTACTTATTTATCCTTTACTTATTCATAAAACAAAAATCAAGGTTTTGTTTTTACTGATAATTCTATATTGATCTTTTTTATTGAGAAATTAAACATATGAACATATTGCAAATTGGTCATTTTCCCGTTGGGTTAAACTCCTAGGTCATTTTACCTTCAAACCCTTTCCACTGAGGACTCTTTTCAACAGAATTCTCACTATTCATGAATTCACCAGTCAGTCTCTATAGGTGAATAGAAAATGCCTCAGAATAGACCTTCCCACCCTGTAACTCTTTCTATCTCATCTTCCACAAGGTTCCCTGAGCCTTGAAGGCTATTTCATATGTCTCCTTTAGTACTGAGCTCTCAGAAGCCTCTGATTTTCTGCTTTGGTAAGTTTGGAGTCCTCTTATATTGGTAGATAAAAATCAGACACGTGGCGTGTGTAGAACAAAAAACTGCTGTGTTTATTGGGATCCTGCCACAGAACTGGACCAGTGTTAGGCACATAATGGAGAGTAGTGAGTTGTAGAACACAGGTAGAAAGCCCCTGGATGCTGGCTGCCCTTCTCAGAGCCTGGAGCTGGGGAGTGTGATCAGCTCAGGAGTCCCTACTCCAGGTGGACAGGACAGTCCTTCTCTATTGTTTTAATTAGTTATTCCTGCTAGATATTTATTTATTTACCTATGCTATGTCCAAGTGCTCTTTATTTACCCTTTTCTTAAGTTGGAACTTGAGATTTTTTATGAGATCTTATTTTCTTTTATTATGCTGATTTTCAATAGCATACAAATAATTAAGTTTCCTTTTGATGATTTCCAAATAAGTTTAGATTTTTCGTTTTATTTTTATCCCCTCCCCCAGTGTTGTGCCCTCCCCTCCCCCATATCTTCCTTTCTTCTTCGTACCTATTATGGGTTTCCTTGATCCTTCAGCCAGTTCCTCATCACCTTTTGTTCCCGTTTCCTGGCCTCCTGTTTCAATGCATAGAGTATGCAAACTTTTACATGCTTATTATTTACACATACAAACACTAAAAGTTAGGGTCCACATATGAGATCTTCATCTTTCTGGAGTTACCTTAATTTGCATAATTTTTTTCTAGTTCCATCCACTTTCCTACAAATTTCATAATTTAACTTGCTCTTATTTAGGCATTTAATCCTGTAAATTTTCCTCAGATACTGCCACAGTGGCATTCTAAAAAAAATCATATGTGATATTTTTATGTTAAGTTGAAAATACATTATAATTTCCTTTATAATTTGTCATCTATAAAGTTTTTCAGAAGTAGATAATTTAGTCCATAAACATTTGAGGATTTTACAGAATTTGTTACCAGTTACAGATCTGTTAGCAGAATTCTATTCTTAGCTTTAAATAAATTCCACTGTGGTTGTAAGAATATACTTTGCATGACTTAAAACTTTTTATATTTATTGAACCTTATTTTTTTTTTGGCCCAGGATATGTTATATCACAGTAAATATTCTGAATGTGTTTGAAAAGAATAAGTATCTCAGTATTTTTAAGTAGAGAGTTTCATTAATTGTATTAGGTCAAGTTCCTTGAAAGTACTAATGCAAGTCATCTATGGACTTACTGGTTGTGTATTTTGTTCTGTCGGTTTCATAGAGAAGAGTTTGAAATTCCCAACTATGCTTGTAGATTGGTCTGTTTTTCCTTGATATCCTTGATTAGCTTTGTTTCATACACTTTAAAGTTGTATTAGATATATAAACATTTAGAATCTTTTTTTATTTTAAAGTATTTTATTGTCCATAATAAGTTACATTGTTTAGTGGGCCAACAATGAGTTGTTATCCCCAATTCCTCATTGTCCCCCTTCCCCATCCCCATTCAGCTGGATATCCTCCTCCGTGGGCCATCTGTATCTTTTGAGTCTCCTGAAGAATTGTTCCGAATAATACATTTTAAATCGGAATACATTCGAACATTTTAAATTGGAATATTTTATTCCTATTAATATTCTTAGCTCTATAAGGTATTTTGTTTGATGTTAAGAGATAGACTTAATACCATTATTTTTTTATTAGTGTTAGTGCATCTTTATGCATGATTTTTCTTTTAAGTTATTCATATGTTTTTGTCAAAAGAGTGTTTCTATCTAATCATCTTGTCGCCATTTCTCTGTTGATATAAGCCAACATGTCAGTTCTGGATTGGCTTCAAGTGATAAATATATTGGCTCACTTTTTTCTCAATTACTGGGTGGTTTGTAATTTTGAATCAATGCTGGGAATTATGTGTTTCACTTTCATGTTTTCATAAATGTTCTTGAACTCTGTCTTGTGATGTTTTAAGTTACTTGGAGACTGTTTGAGATTTGGTAGTATGGTTTTAATTTTATATTATATGGGACCAGAAGAGTATTCACTGTAGGAATAAATACTCTACTATGGAAGCAAGACATTTCTGTGAACCTTACCCAGTGAATTATGAATTTCAAGGTTTTACCATTTGACTGATAAGAATCTTCAACATTGGGCTGGAGAGGGAATTAAGGTGCTTGCCTGAAAAACATAAGGACCAAAGTTTGATTCCCCAGTGTCCACATAAAGCCAGATGCACAAAGTGGCACATGCATCTGGAGTTTCTTCATGGTGGCTGGAGGTCTTGGCAGGCCCAATCTGTCTGTCTGTCTGTCTGTCTCTCTCTCTCTCTCTCTCTCTCCCTCAACCTCTCCCTCTCGTTACAACTCTTCTACCCTCCCTCCTTGGCTTCCTTGAGTTCTCAGTTCTTCATCCTCATCTCTGTGAGTCCATAGTGTTCTTCCTGAACTCACCCTTCCTGTGCTAAAGGCTCAGCTCTTTCTTACACCATACACTAGAACAATTTGGAGGATCTTGTTACTCAGGCATCATTGCCATTCCTTTTCTAATGTCCAGTCTCATAAAAAATATTTCTGAGGATCTCATCAAGCTTAAAAAACTTCTGTATAGACAAACATACCATACTAAGAGCCAATAGACCACCATCAGACTGGGAGATAACCTTTGCCAGCTACAACATGGGCAGAGGTCTAATATCTCAAACTTACAAAGAATTCAAAAAAATTAAATAATAAGAAAATCAAACAAACCTCTCACAAAATGGGGCATTGATCTCAACAGAGAATTTACAGAGGAAGAAACACAAATGGCCAATTCTCATTTAAGAAAGTGTTCATCATCCTTAATCATCAGGGAATGCAAATCAAAACTACAATGAGATTCCACCTTACTCCAGTCAGAATGGCAATCCTTAAAAAAATCCAACAACAATAGATGCTGGTGAGGATTGGGGGGAGGGAAGGAACCCTCATTCACTGCTGGTGGGATTGCAAACTTGTACAACCACTATGGAAATCAGTGTGGAGGCTCCTGAATAGGATGGAGATTGAGCTACCAGCAGACCCAGCTATCCCTCTACTGGGCATCTACCCTCAAGATTTCATGCCTCAGCACAGAGACATTTGCTCAACCAGGTTTATAGTGTCTCAGTTAATAATAGCTAAGAATTAGAATAAACCCAAATGCCCATCTCTGGCCAAATGGACATCAAAGTTGTGGTACATTTACACTATAGAATTCTACTCAGCTAAAAGGAAAAATGACAAAATGAAATTTAAAGAAAAGGGATGGACTTGGAGCAGATCATACTTAGTGAACTCACACAAGACTAGAGAGACCAACTCTGCATATTCTCCCTCATAGTGGTTCCTAAACAGGTTAAGCTTAAACTCTAAGCAAACCTGACAGGTAAATTGAGAGACTGTAAAGGGGAAGGGAAGGAATTGGGGTGGGGATAGGAGGGTGTTGGGACTTATACAATAAGCTAGACCAATAATGAATTGATACCATAATATTCTTAGTTACATACAGTAAGCTCCTGAGGAAGCTGTAGGCATTGCCTGGTAAGAGGGGCCATGAATAGAATGGGAGGAAGCCTAATCCCAAGAAAAACTGCTCAGGCCTGCGACTTCTTGTCCCAGTCATTGGTTATTTCCCACACTGAACTATTAAACAAAAAGACCCACAAGATCCCCAAAACAAGACAGGATTTTGTCAAAGCTCTTGAAAACCCACTCTAGGCAAAAGGTAGGACCCTATTGCTGAAGATACCATAGAGTGTCATCACACAACACCGAGAGACCCTGCTGGATCCAGAATGGTAACCAGCTCCCAGATGGTAGCATATGTAGCACTGGAAGGTGTTACATCAGCTGCTAGGGGAAACTGGTCAATGAAACTTGAGAAAGCAGAGACCACTGATATACAATACATACTGATGTTACGAGAATGCTGAGCACACTGCTATATGGAAGAGACCAGCAAGTCAAGAAGTGCTCGCCTGTGCCATAGTGCCGCTAAACCTAGGAGGGTCATCAATGGCTTAATGGTT
Organism: Zapus hudsonius; assembly: GCA_004024765.1. Lineage (NCBI taxonomy): Eukaryota > Metazoa > Chordata > Mammalia > Rodentia > Dipodidae > Zapus > Zapus hudsonius. Next base: position 34,671 of record PVHP010002820.1, on the reverse strand, counting down.
GCCTAAGAGATCTGTTAAGTGACAAGGAACCCTTAACTGGAACAGGGATCCATGGAAAAATCTTATGGGGACCAAGAACCTCGGCTCCAAGGGGAAATTCCCACCACCAGAGAGCTAGAGAGAGGCTACACCCATTAGAATCTTGCCAAATTAGCAATGTTTGTCTCATTTAACCTATATTGATCTCATTCTCTGATGGAGAGTCTCTTTCTAATTTTCAGAAGGCAACATGAGCTGTAGACAACCCAATTCTATCAACAAGCCATGAGATGATGGCTGGCATCCTGGCAGGAGATGAACCACGCCTGGCCTATCATATAGGGCCCAAACAGAACCTATGAGAAAGTGGTGAGATAAAGAAGAGACCTATCACCACAGCAAGTCAGATAACGCAGGAAAAGTCAATGGAGACAGACACCAACGATACCCAATACAACCCAAAACAGAAGCCCAGAGACACTTAAAATATCAACAATACAGCAGACTTAAAACTCACCCATCATGACTCAGGGAAGTGAGTGGAAGAGTCAGACAGATAGATTGTAAGAGCCATGGTGGGGAGAATATCCAGAGACATTGCCCCTCTAGATTCCTGAGCTGTCACACAGAAGTGTGCACTGTGTAGCTTTTTAGGAAACCAATGGGTCCTTCTGGTCTCCATTTAGAAAGTTGATGTGAAGAGTGTTTTTTTCTCTTTGCTAGTGAAGTTTCTAGAACTGTTCAACTTAAATTTTTTTCTTTCCTGATCACAGTGGCCACTTAATTGCTTTATCTACACGAGAATTTCATATTTATGTTTTATCTTTCGGCTTATATGCAACAACTTTATAGTTGTTCAAGCCCATGGTTTTACTTGCCCTTCCTCTGGTGTGTATTATCATCTTCTTCACTATAGACACAGGATATTACAGAGTCATTGCCATATTCTTTTGTTTTCTCTTTCCATTGTGTCTATCCTTGGCCTTGACCTTGGAAGAAGAAATAACTTTTTGTTGGTATTTGTGTACATGTGGTCCATCCTGTGACTTTTGAAACCACAGGAGGATGAAGAGTAGACATGAAGTAAAGAAATGAGACATTTGTCAATAAGAAAATGAAGGAAATATGACCAATGTGTAATATGTTCATACAGTATAGTTCTCAATTTAAAAAAAAACCAAGACATCAGAGTTGAAGTTCTTAATGTCGCACAAAGACATCTTTGTTAAATGATCTATTTTAGCAGCCATCTCTGGGGAATCATACCCTGGGTCACACATTTCCCTCACTACTCATTGAACCATGTATTTATCATGTCCCCATAGAGGAAAGACTTACCTATAAACCTGCACACAACTCAAGAGTGTTGCCAAAAATAACGATATTTTAGTAGATGATCCCAAGCAAGGAGAGAGAAAATGGACTGAGCAAAACCAGAAATATCCAATAGACATGGAGTGGAACTGAACAAAATTTTTATAAAAATAGCATTTTAGTCCCATCTGAATTAGTGATAAGGACGGTGACCAAACAATGCAAAAGTTGTGCAACATTTGTCATCTGACTCTGGCACTGGGACATTTTATCATATTAAATGATGCAACCCCAGGGAGACCTAATAGCAGAGGAAGAAGAAAATGAAAAGATTTCCAGCCAGGTAGGCACAACAGTACATCTAATAAGACCCACAAGTGAATTGGTACACCAATGAGGCAGGTGACTCAAAAAGATATGCAAAAAAAGGAGAGACATTTCGGTATGACACGCTTACGTCCAAAGAACATCAGACAAGAGGAGATGAAAGCCTTGCATCTACCCTTGGGTTGTGGAGTACCTGTTATGTGTGGACCGTTTCTCTAATTACTTCCACAGTTTCTTGTGTTTTATCTTCACAGCTCAAGCAGACATAGGCATCATCACCTTCAGCATCACCTTCATCCAACACGGTGAAAACCCTGTGCTCAGAGTAAAAAGAATCTCCCGTCAGACAGTCAGACAATCAGTGCCAGAGGCAAGATTCAAAGAAATTCTCCCAATTTATGATTCTTAAATTAAAATGCTCATAAGGTGATGCTTACACACACACACACACACACACACACACACACACACACACAATCACCTGATGAAGTTTATAAAAGCACACACTTACAGGTAGCTCACCCCCATATATTTTGACTCAATAGCTGTGTGTGACTGAAGGGATGATGATGGATGATGGATGATCAGGGTGATCATCAGAGTGGAATAAAAAGGGGAGCCCCCCAACAGCGTTTGATTATGACAGGGAGGAGGAAGGGGGCTAGGGAAGGACCCAGGCTAGCTTATCCAAGACAGACCTTTACAGAGATGATGTCACTCAGCAGCACAGTGGGGATCTTCAGGGTCCAAGAATCCCTCCAAGCCTTATAACTAACTCCCAGGTCCTGTTTCCTCAATAGCTGACTGTTCCTGGGTGAGATTTAGTCTTCGGATGTGAACCAGGTAAGCTCTAATTGGCTAAAAATCTGCTTATTTGGACAATTTTTAAAGTAATTGTAGGTGTAAAACTTTGAATTTGGTGCTGGCAGGCTTTTAAGCTAATGGGTCTCATCCTGCAGTGAAGAAATAACTGAGGGGCCAGTACACAAAGGCCACCATTGGCTCATTTATATGACAGAGTCATATCCCCTTGGGAGATAATGTTGTTGTATATTACAGGGCTCGTTTTGAGAAAGAAAAACATGTTTCCAACTCCAGGTGCCTCACTCTCTTCACTGTACTTTCGCCAACTCAACCAGTAGATAAACATGTCCATCGGTGGTTTCCTAGGAGAAAGTAGCTTCCCGGGAAGCCAAGCAGAAAGAATTCTGGAAAGGGAGTGTGAGTGTGGGCACCTGCTGCCGGGGCCTCAGAATGTGGGTCAGGGTTACAAACATGTTTTCTTCATTTCAATGAGGACAGATCCTTTGTTGGAATCATTCTTTAAAAAAAAAGGTTAATATTTTTTTATCTGGTGTGTATTCCTGTGAAAACAGGCACAGGCATGGGTCAATGACTGTCTTCTGCTCCTATGATGTAGCATCTCTTTGTTTACCATTGTGTTTTTGAGATTCTGGGACATTCTCCTGTCTCTGCCTCCCTTCTCACTGTAGGAACACTGGGATTAAAGAAACCCATTCCAGTTATGTGAGACCTAGGGATCTGAACTCAGGTACTCAGAGTGCCCCGGATTCACTGAGACATCTCCCCAGCCCATGCCGTCATTCCCTGTGACTCACATTTTGAGGCAGATTTACCTAGTGAATTTCCCAACCCAGTTAGGGACAACCAGAGCATTGTACACTACATATAACCATGGAACCATAACTACTAATAGAACTACCTCCCTGATGGCAGGAATCTGGTTTGTTTGAGGCACAATCACACACCTAGTGTGAAAGGAGAGCCTTTTCAGGGGAATTTGTAAAGAACATTGATGCAAACACACCCAAGTGAGTAGGCTCCTCGGACTGAAGTCGGTGCACTGAGAAATCAGGGTAGCTATGAACTTTGATCAGTGCTGCCATCACCCCTGCTGGATCAGGATGTCAGATTCTGCTCTTACAATAGGCAGAGTCACAAAACAAGGCTACCCCTGTAACATAGTGATAGGTGATTTTAAGACAAAGTGAATTCATGTTCTTTATATATACCATGGTGTCTCTTACATAAGAGCATTGCTGATGACCTGCTTCCCTCTTTCCTCTGAATAATTCCTGACCATCCTTTGGTTTTTAAAATTATATTTATAGGGCTGGAGAGATGGCTCAGCGGTTAAGGCACTTGCCTCCAGTGCCTAAGGCCCTCAGTTCAATTCCCCAGTACCCAAATAAGCCAGACCCACAAGGTGGTGGCCCTGGTGCTCTCTCTCTCTCTCTCTCTCTCTCTCTCTCTCTCTCTCTCTCTCTCTCTCTCTCTCTCTGCTTGAAAAATGAATAAATAAAATATTTTTTTCTTTTTTATTGTCCATAATGAATTACATTGTTTAGTCGGCCAACAATGAGTTATTATCCCCAATTCCTCATTGCCCCCCTTCCCCATCCCCAGTCAGCTGGATATCCTCTTCCATGGGCAGATAAAATATTTTTTAAAAATTATATTTTAAATATATATAATATATAAAATTATATTTATATATATATAATATTATATAAAATTATATTATATTTAAAATTCCATCATCCATCAGCACCAACTTTATTGTCATGTAGAGATGGAGAACCTCAAGACCAACATGCCACCTTGTAAACAAGAGTCTGCATCAATAAATTTGAGGTTTCTTCACACACATGGAGGTGATTCAGAAGCAAAGTGGTCAAGAAGAGAATACCCATATAATCACCACTTTCCTGACTGCTTCTTCCTTGCACATAGTGCTAATCTATTATAATGGCATTAGAAAACTCATTCTAAAGCAAAATTTATCCCAAGTGCCTGCTTATGACTAATTGTAATAATAGCAATTCATAACTGAACACAGAGAGGTCAATTTAGTGGAGCATAATCATATTTTTAAAATAAGAGTACATAAAATGAACCACTGGTATATAATGGAAAAGGCAGTGATGTAGTTTAAATGTGACATATGCCCCAGAGCATCATTGTGTTTAACACTTGGTTCTCAGCTGGTGTCTTAGTCAGCCACACGGTGGGATGAATCTTCAAACGAGGCACAATTTGGGGGAGGAAACTATTTATTGAAACTACAGATTAAGGGGAAATTCTGTAACAGCAAAAGAGGCTGGCCCTCTTTCACAGGTCCAAGCAGAGAGAAAAACCCATCACCTACACCACACACACAGAACACGGAACAGACAGGAGGGCCAAGGAGAGAATTTCTTCCCCTTTATATAGACTCAGGGTGGAGTCTTACAACCCTTCCCCAGACTTAATGGCTTCCCAAGTCTCTGGAATTTCCTTCCTGCACTGTCCACACAGGAAAGAATGTTTACTTCCAGCTTCTTTGAGCTTCTTTACATCCTGCCCCTTGCTGAGAGGCTGCCTTCCTGTAAACATCCTCAGAGACCCACCCAAGAGTTACTAAAAAGGTCAAGTTGACAACAAAACCTCACCATCACAGCTGATGACAACGTTTTGAAAGGTCATGGAACAATTAGGAGATGGGGCCTTATTGGAGGAAGTGAGTTTCTTAGGGTGGAACTTTAGGTTTGATAGGCTGGTCCTACTTCCTGTTTGGCTTCTACTTCCTGACTGCGGTCACAGAGTGACCAGTGAACTCGTGTTCTTGCTACCTCCACCAGGTCTTCCTCACCATGATGGAGATTATGTTGCCTTGAACAATAAGCCAAAATAGATCCTTCTTCCTTTAAGTTGCTTCTTGACAGATATTTGATCACAACTATGAGAAAAAAAGGAATTGATCTAATCAGTGAGCATATTTTCACAGCATGTTGAAATACTACGTGTGGGTATTCATGTGTGCTGGATAGCTTTAGAGGGAGACGTTCACAAAAGCTTGAACCTCTCTTAATAAGAGCCTCAAGGCTCCTTGACCTATTTGCTGTGTGTACAGTATCAAATTCAGTGATAGGATAAGGGAGATGCTGAAGGGACACGGGATCAAGGATCAGTGAAGGTAATCAATGAGGACAGTATGATTGATGGCACCAAGGGACTAAGTGTTACTGGTAGTTCCTGTCTGTGTGTTTCCAGGTTCTCGGTGTCTTGCTCAAAGAATTGGAAAATTCACATAAAGTGAAGCAGCAAGAAATTTTATTAGACTGCATTTTTTTTTCCTAGAAACTTTATTTCCACCTTTCCAGAGCCTGTAGAACAGCTCAGGACCACTCTGAGAATGTCCCCACCCACTCCGTGGCCTGAGCAGTGAGAGCTGCAGACCAGTCCTTGATGGCCGGCTGGGCACTCCAGTCTTTAGTCAGGAACTGCAGAAGAGGGGGCAGAAAGAATGTAAGAGCCATGGTGGGGGAGAATATCCAGAGACATTGCTCCCCCCTCAGCAACAATACACAAAGGGGAAAGAAAAGAAAAAAGAAAAACTGGCCTCCTCTGGTGTGGTTCAGAACCCCCTAACCTATGGACAGATCCAGTATGCACACCTTGGAAGGACCCCAGTGGGTAGGGGACAGAGAGGAGGGAAACGGGGACACCTTCACGAGATTTGCTCATACAATGTATATACTTATTGATTAAAAAAAGATATTTTAAAAATGAAATTTTATTGGAGAGTAAATCAAAAGGTGTGAGGGAATGACACTGCGAGGGAACAGAGGCTCCTCCTTGAGCCAGATTTCCCAAGAGCCATGGTGGCTTCTAGGGGGTGTAGTTTGGGTGTTTCTCTGGAACGGCTGGCAGGCTTAGGTTATATTATCTTCTACCTAAAGCACACGTCCCTTCTTCCCATGGTGCATCTGATTTTAGTCCCTTGCACAGCCTATCACGCATAGGGATAAGATGGAAAATAGGGGATTCTCCCTTAAAGTTCACTTAGGGGACCTAGAATGTCTTGGGATACCAGCACTCAAAACCAGTGCAGGCTAATCCCCCGCCAGTCTCCCAATCCTAAATATACTTTATAACATATTTGAGTAGAAACTGACACACAAGTGATGTTATAAAGGTTTCTGGGGATGAAGAGACTTACTCCATTGTTTGAAAGGGAGTGTAGGGGAGCTTGATGACTGCGGAGCTGGAAACAGACATCCCTTCCTGGGAGGGCAATGCAAGAAGGAAATTCCAGGGACTCGGGGAACCAATAAGTCTGGGAAAGGGCTGCACGACCCCACCCTAAGTTTCCATAAAGGAAACGTATGGCTTTGAATTCCAAGTCTGCTTCCCCTCTGCCTGTTTTCTGGTGTGTGTGTGTGCGTGTGTGTGTGTGTGCGTGTGTGTGTATGTGTGTGTGTGTGATGTTGGTAATGGTTGCTCCCTCTCTTCCTGCTTGGACCTGTGGAAAGAGGGGACCAACCTCTTTTGCCATTATGGAATCTCAATAAATCCCTTGCTCCCATGACTATAACTGTCCTGATTTGGAGGTTCGTCTCATCTACATGTGGCAGACTGCTACACCATATAAGATATATTAAAGAATGACGCCCTGTCCTGAGCACTTTGGGCTAGAAAGAGAAGCTTTCATATGGGAAGAAGACGTGTAGACTGTATCTAGAAGGTTCAGGTTTGATCCAAGACAGAATCTTACATTGTAAGATAACAAAACAAAGGTTGAGGAAGGGCGTATCAGTGACCATAATCAGATGTTCATTCATTCATCTCAAATCACTACCACGGCTCTTGCTATGGAAAGGTGCTTTTCTGGGCATTGGGGACACAGGGAAAAAAACACACAAAATGATACTATTATCATGGAGTGGACACTCTATGTAGGGAAAAAGAAAAAAACGCACAAGTATTTGCATTTATATTTTATTGTGTTTACACTAGATTATTAGCCAAGCATGTTTGATATTTAAGGTATCAATGTATCAGATCATATCTAAATATATATTACAGGGATTGAAGGTAGTAATGCTTGAAGGATTGTTGGAGAGCAAGAAACAGAAGTCCATAGACCACTTCTTACTTAGGCCCTTCATCTATAAGCTACAGTTAAGGAAGAGTATAAAATACAAGGTTGATCTGTATTTTTCATGTCATATGATCGGGTCAGTTACTTTCTCCTTGCTGGGACAGAATACACAATCATCCCATGAGCTCTGAATGCATTGGGAAACACCTTTTGCAGAACCTTTGTACAGGTCAGCCAGGTTGCTGAAGTAACTCACCAGCATGCGTGGACATGTGTCCATGAGCGAAAAATTTGCAACTGTGTTTAAAAGCACTTCTGTCTGTTCCTATGTACTTTAAATGCTTAGATGGAAAAAGATATTTGGGGGGAAAAAAGAATGGGGCTTTTAAAGAATGCATTGTTTTCTTTCGAGTGCTTCAGTACAGGGTAGCAGATTGTGGGGAAATTTTATGTTTTAACATACTCTGGGGGTAAGAAGTGGCTTTCTTTCCTGGAAGAAGAGAAGAAAAAAGAGGAAAAAAAGACTAAGAGCCAGTATAAGCCACAAAAAAAAGGAAAGAAAGATAATCTAAGGGAACCCTAGCAACATAGATTCTTCTGGAAAAGAATGGTGCCTTCCCTATGTTTTACAAAAATCCCAGAGCCAGAAAAACCACACTGTCTAGGCTGGAAACAACACTTGTTGTGTGATTGGAAGCTCACTGTCCTTTTCCATAGGCAGCCAAGTCTCAGGAGTAGAAGGGCAGAGAGTTTCTGCTTTGAGAGGGAAGCCAGCTTCTCCAAAGGAGTAGGAAGAGTAGGAAGAACGGAAAGTTCCAGGCCACAGTTTCAAGTTTTCCAAAGCCTGTTTGCTTTGGCCTGCCTCTGTCATTCCTCTCTCTCCTTTTCAGAAGTGTGAACTGGGTTGGTTGCTGGTATTTGTCCTGTGGTCTCTGCTAACTCTTCCATCTGTGTAAACTCGCCTTTGCCAACCCAGCCGTCCAGCAGCCCTTTCTCCTCAGCTGCTCAGAGGGACATGAAGGCCCCATTAAGTGGTACTTTCAAGGCTTGCAAATGTGTGAGGCTGGCTGTCGACTAAGGGTGTGAGGCTTAACTGTGCTGCCCTCCCAAGGACTGGCCCATCCTTGAGGACTAGTAGCAAAGTGAACCCAAGCCTGGACCTGGCTCCATTCCCAGGGGCAGGGGAATAGAAGCTGTAGCTATACCTGCCTACAACCCAAGCCACTGGAAGGTAGAGCGTGAAACCCAGCGAGGCCCTCCAGTCTCTTCGAATTTTATGTATGTATACATATATATGTATATTTATTGCTCATACTAGCTTAGGAATAAAAGCACCCAAAACAAATCTATATACCCATGTTGTACATATTTATCTGTAACTAAGCTGATCCTTTTGAACAAGATAACATCTTTCAGGTGTTAAAAAGCACACGAAGTGTTTATATGCCCATTCTCAGTGTGTCAACTTGTACTACTTAATAAACTGTTTTTCACCAGTTAATATTACTCAGAAACAAATTCTCAGCTATGACCATTTGCCTTGGGTCAGATACTGAAAATGAGTAGAGCTGATGGCTTTTGCCAAATTCAAGTATGTCTGTGCAGGGCAAATAGCTATTAATGAAAATGGTAGCCACGGTTAAATCAACCCTGAGGTAGAAGATTCATAGTCAAAGGCAAGAAGGATGAGTTGGCGTGTTTGCATGTCTGAGAATAAACCCAGCCCAGTGGGATCCTTGGTGGGTTACAGAAATTAAAGACAAGCCTGCCAAATAACTACTAAGAAGAAATGGCTTGAACTAGTGCCTCATTGCCCAGAATGACCCCAAATTATATCAGTATTTAAGTCTATAAGCTCCTCTTCCTAGGGTTGCCCAAGGTTAATATGGCAAAACATTTATCCCAAGGCTTCTTGGAGAAATTTGTGTTCAGTTATCAGGTGTGTGTTAGTGAACTAGTCGACTGTATGGTGACACCAAGCCTTAAGGCCTATGTCTTTTACATCCTCAATCAAGGCCATTCACTGATCCACTCACAATTGGATACTGTTATGACTCTATAACATGTATCTCCCAAGAGTGAACAGAAACTACAAGTTACAGGAAGAACATCCTTTTCATGGATGACTTGGAGGGTCCATCAAGAGCACAGGCACTGAGCAAGTATTTAAACTCGGAAAACTGTGTCACAGAGATTTGTTAAGATAGAATCAGAGCAATGGGAATCATTATAAAGCCAGCACATGCAACCCAAGGAAGAAACCTTTAATGTTTGCAAGGCAGGAACATCAGTATGCACTGAGACAACACGGCAAAAGTAAATGAGCCCATCTATCTGCTTTGGATTTTCTTTGGCTAATGTAACTGGAAGCTGTTGGACAGAAGAGATCAGGCCACTCCCCATACCCAAAGCAAAAGTGGATAGTGAGCACTCAGTAAGCTAGGCTAATGACTCAGGTTTGAATCTTCCTCTACCAGTTTCTTCCTAGAGCATGTGAGCTTCTCTGAGCCTCTTTTTCCTCTTCTATTAAGGACAGAAAACTCCCTTTGGGGGTTTTAGGAGAATTGAAAGATTGCATATTGAGTTCTCAGAAACATGTTCTAGAGATGTAAATCATACCTAGTACTATTATTACTACAATATGATCTACAATTGCTGAATCATGGTACTTAGGATTGCCATCCACACTTCTTTTTTTGCTAACATCAAGAGATGTCAAAAACAAGCAAGGAAATCCTATTCCATTTTTCTGAAGTTCATTGCCCTGGTGTTTGCCCCAATTGTGGCCTGGGAAATACAAAGAGTTTGGAGGAACCATCTTTGAAGGATTTTTCTCCGTCAATTAAGAATATATGATGATGATGGGTATTTGTTGATATATACATGATAGATACTCATTGAGACGTGATAGCCAGAGTAGCAGTAACAATCTGATACCCATGGCCAACAATGATTGGCCGACTAAAGACAAAGGAGACTCGACAGTGCAGAGTGGTTGCCTCAACCCTTGAACCTTCCTGCACTGGTCGTCTGAGCATGTGCACGCTGAGTCCCTTGTTCACAGTAAGATGCAGCCTGACACAACCAGGGTGTATTAGAATGCACATTTACAGAAATCTATGCATGTACTGTGGATCGTGACCTTGTAGCCATTAGCTTTTGTATTTAGTTATTTGGGGGTATGTGTGGGGGGATCACACATGTGGAGGTCAGTGAATGACTTCAGGTTGACCTTCCACTTTGTTGGAGGGAGGGTCTCGTGTTGTTTTCCACCAGGCTTGGGAGCTTCTGGGAGCTTCTGTCTCCATGTCTCTTCTCCCTGCTGGTATGATGGGATTGTAGACGTCTCTTGTGGTGTCTAGCTTTTACTGAGTTCTGGGGATCCAAACCCAGGTACCCATGCTTGCATGGCAAGGGATTTATCCACTGAGCCGTCTTCCTAGTCCTATATTTCATTTTTAAACTATTCAGATGTATAAAAATTCCCACAAACTATAGAATAGCTACCTTCATAGACTACCAGAATGAACCAGACATTAATATTTTGTTTCATTTGCTTAGTAAATCCTTCCATCCACCATTTATGAAATGAAACATTGAAATATAAGTTACTATCTTTTCTTGTAGGTTAACACCAGGGTAAAATCAGTCTGTATTTTTATAGTCTTATTATATCCATGCATAGACAGAAAGCATGTCTTGTAGATTTTATCATTTTCCACAATTCGCATCATATCATGCAAATTATTTTGAAACATTTATAGTCTAAGTATTTGCTAGGGTTATTTACCCATGTTTATATTAACTTTTGTTCACTGAAACTTCTGTTTTATTCCCTTCTTATGGAACTAAAATCCTCAGATGGTCTATCTATTTTTCTTAAGGAACATTGATTTACTATTTTTCACCCTATCTTCTTTTTGTTTGGCTTGTCAAAACTCATTACAAATTCTAGTTTTTACTCTTGTCATGGGTGTGACTTGAAAGTCACTTACTCAGGCTGTGGTGTGACTCTTCAGTTTATGGTAACTTGGATCTGGCTAACTTTTTTTTTCCCTTGTCCTTTAATTGTCTTTATTGGCTTTTTTTCTTGGTTTGGAGATTTTGGCTTAAGAATTTCTTCCCTATCCTAATTTGGAAAGAATTTTTTTTCAACGTTTTCTTCTAGAACTGTGAAGGGTTTCTTTCCACTTTTATATATTTAAACCCTGTAGAATGGATTTTTGTGTAAGATAAACACTAAGAATCTGACTTCTGTGTGTTTCTATAGGAATAGCTGAGTGCCTGAGAACCACTAAAGTCTGCTTCTCACCACTGACTGGGATTGACACTTCCTGGGCCCCTGCACACTCAAGGGTCCATGTGGTAGTGGGTAGCACTGTTTACCATATGCTTCTACTTGCCCATCTTCTATATCTATGGTAAAATTCCATTTCCTGGCCCTTTTTTGTTCGGTGAAGACATGTGACCAGTTCTATGCAATGGTTATGAACCAAAGTGCCAGGCACACTTAGCTGCCAGTGTAACTCCCTGCAGAGATCTCTTCCTGTCAGATGGTGAGAGACGTGGCTCCAGCATAAGCCTGGCAATACATGCGGATAAAGTGATCAGTTCACTGTGGGCTTGCAGAAGGAGGCAGAAATAAACACCTTCATTTTAGACTTCTGAGTTTTGGGAGCTGTTTGTTACTGCAGCGTGACCCTGCTGACTCCAGTTCAACTGTGAGTATAGCACAAGAGCAACCCATCATGGCATGGACTCTGGGCTGGGGCATCAGGAGCAAGAAATGAAGATGCTGTGATGTAATTGGAGGGAAAGAGACATCTGTGTTGCCCAGATGTGAAACGTTTGGTGAAAGCAATCCTTGGAATAATTTGGAACTTTAGAACTCTGAAATATAATTAATGGCCAAGTTTGATGGCACATGCCTTTAATCCCAGCACTCAGGAGGCTGAGGTAAGAGGATTGCTGTGAGTTCAAGGCCAGCTGAGATTATATTATGAATTCCAGCAGCCTGAGCTAGAGTGAGGCCCTACCTCAAAAAAACACCTTCTCTGGAGTATTATCTTTGTAATGCTATCATTTTTAATACTCTTCTGTTCAGCTGTTCTAGCTGCGGATAGTGAGAGGGAGACCTGCCTGGCCTCATCCACCCATGGCAGAAATCAGAACTATATATAATTTTAATTAACTTGTATTTCGAAGGGAGGGCTAGAAAACAGGATGTAAGTAAAGAGTGTTGGCTAACTTTGGTCATTTAACAGAGAGCTGCAAGGAACAGATGTGCTCAGCAAAGAACCAACTGGTCTGAACAGCAGGTGAGAGGCAACCAGGAGCCCACACATCTGGGGATTTGCAATATGACAAGAATCAAGCAGTTCTTGTTTAGGTCTAATCAAACATAACCCTTGAAAGACTTTGCAATAACAAGGGACAATGAGAACATGGGAAGGGTTAAGGACATGGACTATATCAGAATATGACACAAACTGCCAAGAGGTACTGTCAGCTGTCTAACATATTTCAAATAAAATAATCTTTCCAACTAAAACCTGGGAGACTGATCTTTAATTAAGCAAACAGAGGAGGAGAGAATGAGAAGTGAGGGATGAGGAAGAGGAGAAGAAACAAAGAAAGAGGAAGAGTCGGGAAGAGAAGAGAATAAAGTTATTTAAAGTCCTTGTCAACTCTCCAGGTCCTCTGGTTCTACTTATAGATTGTGAAGTGGTTCTTTATTCATTGCTGTGATCAAATATGGACAGGACGCATCCTGTGGAAGCAAGGGGTTTATTCTGGCTCCTCATTTGGAGGGGCTACAATTCATCATGGTGGGGAAACCATGGCAGCAGGAGGCTCATGGGGCACATTGCATCCAGAGTCAGAAAGAGGGAGAAAAGAGGAAGAGGAGCCAGGGCACAAAACGTTCAGGGCCCGTTCCCAGTGAGCACTTCCCTCCAGCAAGGCTCCACCTTCTAAAGGTTCCACCACCTTCCCAAAGAACATCACAGACTGAGGACCAAGTGTTCACACACATGAGCAGACTGGGAACATTTCACATCCAAAACCACAAAAGGCTTTTTCTCATTCTTCTTTGCAATGTTAACTATCTCTTCAACCAATTATTTTACATTAGGACCACATATTATGTACAAAGAGTGATAAAATAGAAAAATTAATACCTAGATTAATGATCTCTTATTAAAGAGAAAAATGATAGTTGCTTCTAATAAACAAGGTGTCTGTCGATCACCAATCATTACAATCTCATTCAAATAACTGGGACTTTCATCTGTACAAGGTCTGAATCCATTTTTCTAGATTTTTCTTATTTTATGGGATCATCCGTCCAAATCCCAAGGCAGAGTATAGTGGGGTGTTGTTAAGGCTCCCCATACCCCAGAGCAGCTGGAATTCAATGGTGTTCTCCTGGTTACATTAAGCTGGAAAAAGTTCTGGTCAGTTTTCACCTCTCAGCTACCTATTCTGGGATGTCAGAGGACTACATGTGCCTGAATCTCCCCCTTCTCTGGAAGATTATCCTTGTAAGGCGATCATTTCTGTCAACTGTTCTAGCTGCTGATAGGGAGAGAGAGATCTGCCTGCCGTCATAGTCAGGCACCAACAGCAGAAATCAGCTTTTCATGTTCAGGAGGAGAACACTATGGTACTCTTCAAGTCTACAATTCTGAAGTTCCTAGAGCTGCATTCGTTCCATGAAGACAAAAGAAGACATTAGTCCTTCAGTCTATAACTCCAAGTCACAAGGTCACCCTGGGTTGAGGTGACGGACTATGAGACCCCACTTTCACCCCAAGCATTCAGTTCTCCACTGTCTTGGCCAGAGCCCAAGCTGCACAGACGTGACAGCTGAGAAGTCTTGCCAGTCTGAGGAATGTGCCCTTCAGCATGGTTAGTGTTGGGGAGCCAGAACACTTGACCCCTGAAGAGAGCCCCTCAAGGCCTTAAAAAGGTACACACTTTTTTTGTCTTCAGAAAACAAGTTGGGGGCTGGAGAGATGGCTTAGAGGTTAAGGCACTTGCCTCCAATGCCTAAGGCCCCAGGTTCAATTCCCCAGGACCCACATAAGCCAGACCCACAAGGTGGTGGCTCTGGTGTTCTCTCTCTCTCTCTCTCTCTCTCTCTCTCTCTCTCTCTGCTTGAAAATGAGTAAATAAAATATTTTTAAAAAAGAAAACAAGTTGGAGCCAAACAGATTGGATGACTAAGGAGGATTGCATGTCTTCAAATGCCTGGGCAGACCTAGCTGAAGTATCTCCTCTGCTCCCACCTCTGGTCCCTGCCCCTGAGCCTCCCCGTGGGCTCATGAGGTCCTGGAAAGCAGGTGATGTGTAGTTATATACCATTGGCCAGTACTCACCATTTCTAGTCTAGATTAGTGAGGGCAAAGGTGTTTCCATTTTTTTTTAAATATATATTTATTGTCCATAATGAGTTACATTATTTAGTGGACAAACAATGCGTTGTTATCCCGAATTCCCCAATTCCCCCCCCTCCCCATCCCTGATCAGTTGTATATCCTCCTCCGTGGGCTGTCTGTATTAGTCCTTGTGGCAGGGAATCCTGGATATCCTAGTACTCAGCCCGGTCTTCCTGGCCCAAGTGTGTTGTTACTGATGGGTGTCATGTCCATTTGTTTTTGAGTAGTATCTCTGTTCTTTGGTCATTTTTTTTCTTTCATTAATTCATGTTAGGACCAAATGCAACACAATCATATCTCAGGAGGATAACCCAAATTCCAACACGGCTTACTAGTAATCAATATTACCTTTGATGGTAAACCATCCACTCTGTGGGTGGCTTCATTTTCCTTTCAAATGAAACCTCCCTAGATACTGTCAAGACTCTCCTTGCAAGAAGAGCAACTCCATAAGGAAACACAGAGTTTGTGAGTGAGTTCTTTCCAAAATAGAAAAAAAAATCAAACAGAAACTGGGAATAAATCTGGATAGGAATTGGAGTGGGGCAAGCTAGACTTCCAAAATAAAGTAGCTTCCTCCATATTTGAGCCAAAAATCACATCTTGTTAACTTTTGCCTGTTTGTGACAGTTGGTCCCTGGGGGGCGATGTCAAACAAGTCTCCTTTCCCATAACCACCTTTGGGTAATTGACTCCAGAGCTGAAGCCCTCATATCCTCCCCTCCTGTTCTCTCTTCTTCAGGTGGACTGCTTTCCAGTCTATCAACTATTACTGATAGAAATTTCTGGCAGGAGGAACACAGATGGGGGGATGTGTGAATAAGTACTCTGTGTACTCCAGAACTCCACACTTCCCTCCCTGACCTGTAAACCCACACCAGATCACAGATGCATGTCAGCCAGCCGCTTTCCAGGCTTCCAGCCTGTGAGGGGAAACGAGAAAAACCTGCCCAAATGGGGTTTTGCCCATATTAATTAAGAAGCACTTTCCTTTCATTGAATCTTGTATGGAACTGACTTTTTTTTGTCACTTGTTAGAATTATTAAAAGTTTTATATTGAACATCTTAACGAGTCTTTCCTAAGGATGTATCTGGAATGATTTTAGTACCTAACACATAACTTTGCACATCTGGATTAGAGCCTCGGGATCATTGTATTTATTTTAATTTTGAAGAGTAAAAATAAATACTCTTTTTAAATCAAATGTCTGTGTTTACTGAAACTGTGGAGCCAGGACCAAAATGAACACTAAAATCAGCTCCAAATCAGGCACAATTGAATAATTTTAATTCATTGGCTAGAATCGGAACAAAAGCCCAGGTATTTTATAGTTCCTTCCAGCTGTGACTCTAATGGTTCATGTCCATCTGTCTTCTTGGACTTGCTTATTCTGGGACAAGACACAGAAGACAAGAAGTAGATATATCAACTTTGCCTCTATTAGGTAGGCTCTGAGAATAATCTTGTAACCAATCCTGTAATCTAAGACATGTACTCATGGGGTTATCCTCTTGAGATATGATTGTGTTGTATTTGGTCATAACATGAATTAATGAAAGGTAACATTAATATATTTGCTAATATTATAGTTCTATTGCAATACCACTGTTAGTAATATTAACCACAGAAACAACTATAATGCCTTTGTTATTTGAAAATTATCACAGTGATTCATTATTTAGAGGAATATTTCTTGAAGATACACTTTTAAAATATTGTTTAAAATGGCTTCCTAGTCAGGTGTGGTGATGCACACCTTTAATCCCAGCACTCAGGAGGCAGAGAGAGGAGAATTACCATGAGTTCAAAGCCACCCTGAGACTACATAGTGAATTCCTGGTCAACCTGGCTACAGTTAGACCCTACCTCAAAATGAATGACTTTCTAAGTCTTCTAAAAATTTGAGTACATAAGTCCTTCAAATATTTTTAAATCGCTTTTCACATTGTGTGGCTATTATTTAATCTTTTTATTTAATCTTTTTATTTTTTAACTTTTATTTATTTGCAAGCAAAGAGAAATAGAGATGAAAGAGAGAGATGGGGAGAGAGAGAGAAAGAGAATGGATATGCCAGGGCCTCTAGCCGCTGCAAACAAACGCCAAATGCATGCTCCAGTGTGTATCTGGCTTTACATGGATACTGGGGAGTTAAACCAGGCTCAGTAGGCTTTGCAGGCAAGTCCCTTAACCACTAAGCCATCTCTTCAGCCTTTATTTAATCTTATTAATTAATTAATTGTTATAATTTCTAGAACTATTTATATGATATATTAATTAATAAGATGGCCTGGCAAGAGGAAAACATTGTTGGCAATGATGACATCATTTTAGTATTTACCTGAATTATATATAAAAATAGACAGGGAAGATGTATGAGCAACGGTAAGCCCCTAGTGCTATCTATAGTCAAAAGACATCCGAGTGACTTCTTGAAACACAAGATAAATTGGTCAAAGCACAAACAGAGGCAGAGTTTGATGGTAACAATATCAGCGTAAGAAAGGAAGAGAATCTCTGATATATCAGAGAGAATCCAAAATGGTCAGCAGAGTCTCACTGGAAAGTACTGTGAGCTGGATTAAGAAAAATGGGGAGCTGGGGAGATGGTACAGTGGTTAAAGTTGTTTGCTGGAAAAACCTAACAGCCCAGGTTCAGTTCCCCAGGACCCATAGAAAGCCAAGTGCACAGGCGGCACGTGCATCTGGAGTCTGTTTGTAGTGGCAAGAGGCCCTGGTGCACCATTTTCATTCTCTCTCTCTCCTCGCATATTAATTAATTTCTTAAGTAAAAGGAAAATGGGAATTACCTTTCACAATAGCTGGCAACTACCAGAGATTTTGAGAAATATGATCACTGAGATCTCAAAACGAACTATCCCAGGATCTCTTTAGAGACAAATGCCTACCAGGTCCATTAATTAATAGCTCATAAAGTAATTTTCTCCCCCACAACGTCTCTGTCCTAACCCTTGGTACTTATGAGATGGTCTAGACCCTCATGGGAAGAAACCCCAAGGTCTATCAGTGGTTGTCAGGAGACCGTCTGCAGGCTGTCTTCATAACTTTTCCCTGCTATAGATGCCGTAAAAGACTCTTCTAGATCCAGTCAAGGGAAGTCCTTGCAAATATGCCCAATTCTACTTAGAAAGCTTAACAAGGACTGGAGAGATGGCTCAGCCATGGGTCACTTGCTTGCAGAGCTTAACAACCTGGGTTTGATTCCCCAGTCCACATGTTAAGCCAGATGCTGAGTGGCGCATACATCTGAAGTTCATTTTGCAGTGGCTGGAGGCCCTGCGTGCCCATACACTCAATCTCTCTCTCTCTCCCTCTCTCTCTCTTTCTCTGTATCTCTCTACTCACAAAATCAACCAATAAATATTTTTTCAAAAAGCTAAACAAAACACATGCAAATGAGATAGAAATCTTTTTCACTTGAATCTCAATGGTTTGATTTAACCCTTTTTTCTTCCTTGTGGTCTATTTTAACCCCTGGGTGGTCAAATAAAAAGGTGAAAAGCTAAAATGTGGTCATCTGGTGAGGTCTAGACACTCCAAAGTGAAGTAGGGCGGAAAATAAGGGGACGAGATTGCCTTCGAAGGGCTCAACTCATTCATTCACACAAGAAATTTAGGAGTACTAATAAGACTTCCCATTTTCCAGATGAGTCAAGCAAGTAAATGGAAAGGCAGGAAGCAAAGAAACTCCCCCAAATCTCCTCCAGGGGCCATCACTCCTTCATTCGTTTGATCCCATCTCTGTGTGCCCAGGGCCTCTGCCTGCTACTATGGACATGAATTGTAGTTTGTCTCCAAGCAGATTCTTTCCTTCGAGTCAGAAACTTCCCGTCTCTGATGCACATGAACCTGGAGTTTCCAATTGCACTTGGCTCCGGCTCCCTGGAGAGTTTATAGCAAATTGGGAAGGCTAGAACTGTCTCCTGCCCACTCTTGCTAATTAAACTCCTCCAACTGACACTTTTTGGCTGGTTCCAAGAGGATATTATTTTTAGCTTGTGAGGGTTAAAGGGGAAGGGAATTGTGCCAGATTCAGGTTGTTAGAAAGAGAGAGAGAAAGAGAAAAGAGCTCAAAGGGATACATTATGATTATGAGTCCATTTAATAATCAGATGGGAAAACTGGGGGACTAGGCCTGTCTCAGAGGCCATAAGGAAGGTTCCTAAACTCTGTCAACCTTCTTAATGGCTCTGTCACATTAAACTGTGTAGAATATTTCTATACTCACAGTTTCAACGGTACTGCAACTGCAAATATTAGGAGGATCCAGAGGTTTATAATTAGTATAATTGTTAGCACTGTTGACTGAAATCAAAGAAGCATGAATCTTTGCAGGCCTCTCCACACCTCTCATTTCCACAGGTCTCTGGCAGTCCCAACCTGGCCTGTTCTCAAAGGTAATGAATGGTGTGCTAATAGGACCTTGGTTAGGAAACTGGGGTGATGGAGGGGGGTGATCTGCAGGGCTCCTGCTGCATAACAGACCCTGCACAACCCCCTGGTTTGTAAATGAATTAATCTGAGTCTTTATTTTTCTTTTTGAGAAAACATACCATGTATCCCAGGTTGGCCTCATAGAGACTATGTAGCCATTGGAGACCTTGAATTTCTGATCCTCCTGCCTTCACCTGCCAAGTGCCAGGTACTAACTACCACATCTGGGCTAGGCAGGTGTCATGGTTTGATCCAGATGTCCCCCACAAACAAATGAATGTGTTCTGAAAGATCAATCCTCAGCTGATGGCAGTTTGGGTTTTACAACCTCGATGAAGCTGTGTTGTTGGGGGCGGGCTTATGGGGGTTATAAGCCAGCTCCCCCTTGCCAGTGTTTGGCACACCTTCCTGCCGCTGTTTGCAGTGCTGTGGCGGAGGTGATGTCCACCCCTCTGCTCATGCCATCATTTTCCCTGCCAAGATGGAGTCTCCCCTTGAGTCCGTAAGCCAAATAAACCCATTCCTCCACAAGCCACTTTGTTTGGGTTCTTTCTGCGCAGCAACTAGAAAGCTGACTGCAACAGCAGGGCTAGGGATCAAATCTGGGGCTTGATTCATGCTACACAATGTAGATTCTACCAATGTAGGTATATCCCTGGCAATTTTTGTGTTTGTTTCTTGACACAGCATCTTGTCTATGTTTGTTTGTTGAGACATGGTATCCTAACGTCAGCCCAAGCTGCTGGGATGAAGCTCCAAACCAGACACAGTTTATAGGAGAAATGAGATTTATTTGAAGCTTCCAGATCCAAGCAGAGGGAAAAAGCACCAGGACCACCTACAAAAGCAAGCACACTCAGGCAGCCAGGGACTCCAGGCAGAGCTCAGACTGCTCTCTGCATACCTCAGGCTGGAATTCCAGATCTGCCCCCAGTAACACCTTAGGGCTGGACCCTAGGATCCATCCACAGTGACGCCAAGTTACAAGCTCTAATGAATCTTTTGGGGACATCCATTCAAACTACCACAGTTTTATACTCATAAATCTTAAACGGCATCTATTATAATAGTGATGGGTGGCCAAGTGTTCTCATGGAGCGTGGGTAAGGGCCAGATCTGGATTTGAATTTCAGCTCACATTCTTATCACTTAACAGACCTTAGGCTAGCTATACCTCCTCCTGAGGCATAGCTCAGTCACTATATGGTTTGACAGGGATGAGAGCAGGATGTCATGAGGTGATGCCACTGAAGTTCTCAGCACAGTGCCTGGTGCGCAGTGTGACCATCATACGTCATCTGAGACCAGGAGGAGCCAGAAGAGACAGGGGCAACACCAATTCCATGTCATCATTTTCAGCATGAAGTAACCTTTCCTTTCAATGCTCAACAAGCCATTTGTCCTCTAACCGTCAATGAGAACTGAACACAGCAATTGTTACGGGTCAGGAACAATTGTCCATTGTTGATATCAAACTCCTCTTGTCTTGAGCAACTGCTACAGAACATGCCACACTCTCCAAGTCAATACGAATGAATGAATTCATATGAATAATGAATTCATTGAGGAGACAATTGATCAAGAGTATAATAACTTGGTATTTTTGGTGTGTGGTGTATGTGGTATGTGGGCATGTAGTACATGTGCATGTGTGTATGCAGACGCATGTGCCCACGTGCCTGCATGCAGACTAGAGGAAGACAGTGATTACCCTCTCCCATCACTCTTTCACCTTATTTCTCTGAGATTGAGTCTCTCAGTGAACCTGGCTGACCAGGGGGCCCCAGAAAGTCATCCCGTCTCCAGCCCCCCCTCAATGCTAGGCCCATGCAGTCATCTCCTCTTATTTTTGCGGGTGCTAGAGTTGAATTCAACTTCTCATGTTTGCACAGTGAGTGCTCTTACTATCTGAGCCATCTCCGCAGCCCATAAATTGGATTTTCATAGTGGGCGGTCAGTTAGGAATGTGCTTTATATTAAACTAAGTAATAGTTTTATTAATCCATGTTTTCCAAGGGAATGTGGGAAATGTTCAACTTGAGCATTTCTTCTCAGCATGAAGTAATTTTACCCAGCCACCAACCTAGGACACTGACCATATCTGGGGACATTTTTGATGGTTACAGTGAGGGTAAAGAATTTTCCCAAAAATTTAAACTAATGACATTACATTGAAGCAAATTTCACATCCTAACTCGTTTGATACTTATTTAGAAATACTATGCAGAGTCTTGATTAATTTTATGTTTCATATTTTAGAATTTTTTTTCTAAATGAGAAATACCGAGGTCTTCTGGACATTCACATCAAGACTTCTAGAGATGGTTTTCATGGTTCTGTGTTTTGAGGAAGGCTCGAGAATCAGAGACCAAGCCAACACTGGCCCCTCCCTCATGCATAATGAAGTTTGTTCCTATAAATCCTGTAAGAAAAGACAGAAGACAAAACAAGTAAAGGAAGGGACAGCACTCATTGCTAAGATTTCACTTACCTTAAATTCAGTGTAAAGATTTTCCTCAGCTAAATTCCCCCCATCCCGAGCATGGTTCCTAATTCAGGGATAGGATTTCCCCAATGGCTGCCAAGGTGGAAATCCAAACATTCAACAGTCCAAAGAACAAGGTATAGATCCCATTCCTTGTTGAGTTTTCTTTGCTTTTCCTGCCCACAGAATATGGCTTTGCCCATCTGAGAAAGTCATTAGTGAGAGAAGAGACATTATGAGCACTTCTTTGAAAATGGGACATGTTTGCTGTTTTTGGAAAATATCACCCTAGAAGAGATCAAATTTAGTAGAGGGCAAAGTTACCCAAGTGAAAATCACATGATCCTTTGATTTTAGACACCCTTGGTTAAAAGTTGGCCCTGGTGTTCCCTCAAGCCCACCTGTGTTCACATGAGTTAACCAAACTCATCCACCGTGGCCTTGGGAGGCCCAGAGAGGACTGGGTGAAATTGGATGCATGAAATACATGCAGACTATAAACCAAATCTGCCAGTGCTAGCCACACAGGCATTTACTGCTCCAGAGGAATTTCAGAAGCTGCAAATAAGTTAGTGTTATAAAAGAAAGAAAAGAAGGTCTGATTAGATTCTTGACTAAACTCACAACAGCTTTGTAGAGATGCCAATGGACTCATGAAGTCATTGTCACATTGACATATTATCCCTCAGCCTGTTCCTTTCTTCACGAGTCTGTGCTCTTCTTGGAACCAGTCTCCTTAAAAGAAAATGGTATTTTTTTTTTGTTTCCCTGAGTCTTGAACTGAGTCTCTAGAGGTGCAGCACACTGTAACCTTAACCTTGGCTTCCTGTATTCTCTCCCTCTTTGTATTGTAGTAAATCACTGATCAGATCACTAGATTGTTTCATTTATTTATTTTTAAAAATACCTTGCCTTGGAGGACCCTTCTGGGGAAGAGAGATATCACCAACTGGTATGGTGTCATAATGGCCATAATAATAATTACATTTATTGAGTCCTTATATGCTAATCACTATGGCAGTTGTTTAGAACTTGTAATTACCCTTTGTAGTTGATCTTATAGAATCAAAGATTCAACTCTTATCATTGGTTCTTTCCAAGGTCAGAGGCCACATAGCCTTACTCTGTGCCCATAAAGGAACTGGGAATTTAGTTGGTTGTCTCAACTAGGGTGAGGAGAGTTGATGGTAGTACTACGTAGTTAAAGGCTAGACACTGTTTAGCACCAACAACATTTTATTCATTAAGTGTTTTTTCCCATGTAATATAGTTCAAATAAGTTCCCGCAGTCGTAAAGATTTGGTGACATATTAAGAATAGGTATATCCCAATCTCACAACAAAAAAAAAACATATACATCATGGTTCATTGTGTCAATAATACCAGTTACTAAATAGGAACTCTGTGCTGGCCCCAGTCCAGCCCCAGATCTAATCAGATAGCAAGGCACAAAAAGACCCTTCCCTGAGGAGAAGATGTCCTTATGGCAGTGAGAAAAACAGAGAAGGAGAGAATAAATAGAAAAGTGTTTTTTTTCCTAGATAACAAATCCTAGAAAGAAAAGAAAATGAGGCCATATGAGGGCAAACACTTAGGAGTTAGAAAAGTAGGCAAAGCTAATTGAGAACGGATTGTCAGAGGTCCCCACCAGGGATTTAATACTCAGGTGGAAGGAGCCCACTTTGCCAAGAACAAACAGAAGATCCTTCTGGAAGGAGAGATGAGTAAGCACAAAGGCCCAAAGGCCGAGGAATAAAGGTGGCCCCTGTGGCTCAAATGCATTAAGGTGACAGAGGCGAAGGATGAGGACATAGAGGGTCAAGAAGGCGCTGCACACAAGGTCTGGGGCCATATTGAGGAGCTCAACAGTTCCCCTCAGCTGCAGGAAGTCCACACTCTTTCAGCCTCCCCCATACTTGTATTGGGAGGCTTGGCCTCCTGGACAGGGACACCAGGAGTGTTCTTAAAACAGAGAGGAGGGAGATTTACAACTATTGAGAATGAATATTTCAGAAAAGAGCAAGGGCATCAGCTCTCTGAAATCTGCATAGCTTTCTGTGTGGATGAAAATAGGCGCAGATACGCTAATAGGACCAGTTCCAGAGCGATTTAGCCGAAGTTCAAATCCTGGCTCTGCGACCAGTCAGCTCAATGACATTGAGAAAGTTGCTTAACCACTTAGTTCCTCAGGCTGTCATCTGTCAATTGCAGCCAGAACTGGTATCAAGAAGGAGGTTTTTATGAGAACTCACGAAGTTAATAAATGTAAAATCCTTAGGCCAGTGAGAAGCATATGATGCATCCATTAAATGTTAGGTACTGTTCTACTCTGTGCCAATGTGCCAAGCTCTAGGAATTGAACAGTGGGTAAACATCTAAGAGAGAGAGAGAGAGAGAGAGAGAGAGAGAGAGAGAGAGAGAGAACTCACCAAGGCCTACTATGTGGCAAGTATTTTACAAGCATTAGCTGAGACAAAATAAATACATCCCTTTGTACTTTTAATGATCTGATAAAATACAGAGCATTTCTCCTAAAAATAATAGATGGACATCAATCCTGTACTAAAGGAACACATTTAAAGTTTTGTGTGTAAGATTACAAAGCATTCTTCCAGGAGAAAGGAACTAAAGGGTGGGAAGGTACCAAAAGAGAGCAGAAGAAAGCATTCTCCTTATGGTTTGACAGCTCTTCTCTCTCATCCTCCTTTTATAATCGCCCCAAGTCCACCATCCTTCTGTCTTGCTGCAGTATTTCCTCTGGGGGCTGAAGTCAGACACAGACTCTAACCCCACAGGACAGAGAACTGGCCAGAAAGATCTTCTCAGGCCTGTCTACTGAGGTACCTCACTAAGCTCCTCCACGCTCTTCCTCATTGGCCCACAGGTGCATGGCCACACCCATCTTAAATGACTTGAGACAATGAATGGTCTATGCATGACGGTTAGCACCCTAGTGACCGCACATGGCATGTCCCTTTCTTCATTGACTTGTTTCCTAATTAATGTCCAGCAATGCACTAGGCATTAAGCATGGTGCTTTCTATGACCTGATCGAAACCTAGAATTGCTAGGTCATGTGACACTCTCTTGGTTAATGGAGCCAGTAGTGTGGGCCTGCCCCAAGGACAGCCAATCCTTGCTTTGGCTCAGGACAGAGCAAATGGAATCTCTAATGGAAAGAGATGGGCCAATGGGAAGGATTCTTTCTATTTATAATGTGAACTGTCAAATGAGTTGGCAACAGAGGGCAAAGGTGAAGGCAGGTGAGACTCAAACCATGAGCTTGGACAAATGGTAAAATTGGTGAGCAGAGAGGCCCGCCAGGAAGTGGGAGAGAAGCAGGCAGATGCTGAGCGAGTGACTTCAGAAACCGTCCTACAGTTCTGAACAAAATGTCTTGCTGTCAAGATCTTTAGTTCTGGATCCCGCAAAGTGCTGGTGAAACAGGAGCCACAGGGATGAATTCCACCAAGGTCCCTGTCATTCTGGAGGCCAGGCTATCTACTATCCCCCGGGATCTGCGAGGCTCACCCCATGCTAAGATGCCGGGTTCCCACTTCCCTGTGTGAAGCCTTAGAAGCAGCTGTCAATCACAAGTGGTTTGACTCCCAGAGGACATTTAACAATGTCTGGAGACAGTTTGTGCTGTCATAACTGGAGAAAGAAAGATGCTCTGGCATTCAGTGGGTAGAGGAGAGGCTTGTTGCCAAGCATTCTACCATGAACCAGATGCACCCTCCATGACAAAGATCCATCCAGTCCCGAAGCCTCAACAGAAGGGAGGCTGAGAAGCCCAGGCTGGGAGTCAACTTCTCTTAACTGGAAGCCATTGCAAACATGCTCTGCCAGTTGGAAGCTAAGGAATTCATGAAATGCAATGCTCCCTCCCTCCCTCCCTCCCTCATGCCATATGATTACTTCTCTGGGGTACTTTGGGGAATGATTCGGACCCCCGCACTGATGTATCACACTTGGCTGTGTTCACCAGCCACAGGCACTCACCTGCAATCCACTGACACTCTCATGCTAGTTTTGTGAATAATCCTTGAAACTAGATTAGAGACACCTCAATCCAGAGAAGACAGAGTCATAAACACACTTAGATCCCAGGACAATATTTAGCAAAACTCTTTTCTTGACAGATGCCTATACTTCATGAGGAAAATCCAGGGACTCTTCTCAGCCTGGAAGAGAAAGAGATAGCATTAGAGAGAGAAATTACCTTTCAGTATATTAAAGGTGTGAATTACCTGTGCCTTTCCATAGATAACCTGAAGCTCAGAGTTATCACTTCTTGAAGCTTCCTTCCAGTTGCTGGTCTGGCCATATGCTAATACTTAGGCCAAATTCCTTATATCTGGGCAAATATACAGAGAAATACTTTTGTACTTGACCAGACATTAATGTTTAAAATGTGAGATGGCTGATATAAACAAACAAGTCTTTCCTGTAATTTATTAGAACTTAGGCTATTTGTTTTACTCAATTGTTTAAGAATAACATAGAATATGTATAGAACATCTTTTATTTATTTATCTTATTTTATCATTTATTATTACTCATTATTTTATTATTTATTTGTTTGTTTATCTTTTACTGTTATAATCATATTGCTGTAATAAAATGATGACATTTAAAAGGCTGTCGGATTTTTTTAAGGCTTACAAATTATGGTTCACAGGCTAAAGTCTATAAAAACCACCTTTTTAAATAAAGGATTTTTATTGTTTGTGTGTAATATGTGTTCTCTCTCTCTCTCTCGTATGTGTGCATGTGGGCTGTGCTGTACACATATGTGTGTGCTTATGCATGCTCCCTGTAAGAACCTGCACAGAGGTAAGAAGAAGCTATTAGGTGTTCTCCTCTTCCTTTTCACTTCCTCAAGACAGTCTCTGGCTGAACCTGAGGCTTCCTGTTTTTCTTTCACACTGGCTGAGCATGGAGTCCCAGAAATCCTTGGGTCCTTGGGATACAGGCTTTTTACATGGGTGCTGGGGTTGAACTCAGGTCATCATGTTTGTGCAACAAGTGTTGTTACCCAGTGAGTCATTTCCTCAGTCCCTAAATAAAGTTTTTGGAACACAATGACTCCAATATTTACATTCAGCTGGTAGCTGCTTTTACCCTCCTATGACAGAGCTGAGTAGTTGTAACAGAGACCTATGGACCACTAATCCTAAACTACACATGTTCTAGCCCTTTCCAGAAAAGATTTCCCAATTCCTGCCTCACAATAGCACCCCAATGGCTATCACAGATCAGAGATTTTCCTCATTAAATGAGAGGCTTGAACTGGTTGATAGGTAAAACTAAAATTTATTTCCTGCCCTCTAATTATTTAGTCTAGGACAATGGTGGGGCTGTGTCCCCAAGTATTCTCATGTTCCTACTGATGGTTCATGTATCCTTCAAGTTCTCTAGAGTTATTTTTTTAATTGTCCATAATGAGTTACAATATTTAGTGGGAAAACAATGAGTTGTTATCCCCAATTCCCCAATGCCCCCCCTCCCCATCCACAATCAGCTGGATATCCTCCTCTGTGGGTCATCTGGATCAGTCCTTGTGACAGGGGACCATGGATAGCCTAGTATTCAGCCAGGTTCTCCTGGCCCTAGTATGTTGTTACTGAGGGGTGCCATGCCTCTGGATAATCTCCCCCACCACGGCTCTCACAATCTTTCCGCCCCCTCTTCCGCTCAGTTCCCTGAGTTGTGGTGGGTGAGTATTAAGGCTGCTTTAATTCTCTAGAGTTTTGAGGAGGAATGGTGGGTGCCCTGTAGACATGACTGTCCTTCACCACTTACGTGCACACGTCTGTCAGGACACTGACCTCTGAGCACAACTCTCTTCCACCAATACCCTTTTCCCCCTCTTGCCTTCTTTTTCCCACCCACTCTAGTACTACATCTGGAAATTCCAGCACCTGGGAAGGAACCAGGTGTTCCTATTTTGGGAAGCTCATCAGTAAAGGTTTGGAGCTGGGTGCAATGGCAGGCACCCATGATTCCAGGACTTGGGAGGCTGGGGGAGGGAGATCACAGGCTTACAACCAGCCTAGGCTACTTAGCAAGACTTGATCTCAAAACAAACAATAATAATCACCTAGTTTTGGTATGTGTCACAGTCTAGCTATGTGTACTGGAAATATAATTCTCCAGTGGAACTCAGTGGAGGTTGTTCTGGTCATGGGGTTCTCATGAATGGATTTGGGTATTTTCCTGTAGTTATGAATGAGCTGTTGTTGTCCTGTGGGACTGGGTCAGTCATCTGGAGAGTGTGCTGTTACAAAGCAAGTGTGCCCCTGCATCGTCTCTCTGTCACAGGTCCTGCACGCCCCTCCGCTTTCCACCACAAGTGGAAACAGTTTAAGCATCTCACCAGAAGCTGGGAGCTGCTCTCGGGCTTCTAATTCTCTAGAACCATGAGCCAAAATAGAAATTTCTCTTAATAAGTTATCCAGGCTCAAGCAGAACTATTATTTGTGACACACAACAGAAAGTAGACTGAGACAGTATGAGGTTGGACAGGAAAGGCGCAAACCCCATATGTGCATCAGGAATGAATGGTGCCTGTCTGCACCTCTTGCCCTCAGCCCAAGACTTCTCCCTGGGCTGTGCTGCCAGCCTCCCATGCCCCATGGAAGCCTGGGTCTCTGGTCTTCTCCACCCATTGCTCCAATGTGAGGCTATATGAGATATGTGCATTTGGTCCCAAGACAGGCCCCTGTGACCCTTGACTTGTCATTGATGAACTTAAGACTTGGATTGGTCACATGGAAGACCTAGAGCATGACCTTGTCTGACAGGGCTGTCTCTACTACAGCCTCAGCTCCCAAGGATCAGGAGTCAGCCATCCAGAGCTACTGGGAGACTGTGGGAGTCAAGGGCTTCTTAGCAGTAAAGCAGCAGACTGAGTTCTGAATGCTGTGTCTCCTCCTACCTTAAAAAGTAGAGAGCTGTGTGTGTTGAAATGACAAGGTTGTGGACGACTAGGCATTCAAGGTTCTTGTAAGGCATCTTAATGGGATGGAAGAGACCAGACAGATAAGGTAAAATGTTCAGAAGCTTAAAATGCCAGACCAAGGCATTTCTGAGATTGTCAGCTAACTTAACACCATGAGTGCTTGATCTTAAACTTTTCGGTTAAAAAAGCAACCCATTCCTCAACTTTCATATTTGATTCCAGGAATTATTCTTGCAATTAGGAAAATAAACTATAGAAACACATTACCTGTTTCAAATCTAGTCTCTAACTCTAACCAAGTATAGAAACATAGACAAGTTTAATTTATTTGTTTGTGATGCAGCTTCCTCGCCTGCAAATCAAATGTCCGGGGCTGAGAAGATAGGTCAGTAACTAAAGTTGTTTACTTGAAAAGTCTGCCCATGTGGGTTCAATTCCCTAGCCAACCACAAACATCCAGGTGGGCATTTGTTTGCAGCAGCAACAGACCCTGGCATGAAGCACACACACACATAAATAAATAAATAATATTTTTAAAGTAAAAAGAAATGATAGTAGCAAGCAGAGCCTTGACCATGCAGAGCTCTGCTGTGACAGTTTGGTGTCTGGGTCATTCAGGAATCTGTTATAGTATTATAGTCTACTCATGTCTTTCACTTGTCAGGGAGTTAGGAACCACATAGGAATAAGCAGTCATCCTGTTTTATAGGTGTGTAAACAGAGGCACAGGTTTGAGTAACCACTCAAAGGCTAAAAGTGAACAACAGGACCTACAAGCAAACTCGGCTCTGTCCAATTCCCAACTTGGGCTTCTCAAAATTGCCACACCTCTTTGTTTCCAAAGCACAACGTGTTAATAACCAAATGATCCCAGAAAACAGCATCCATGGCCTGAGACAGAAGCAGATGGAGGAGGTAAGTGCTGGTTTGCATTCAGCAGGCATCCTGCTCTTGAAGAAGTCAACCAGAGGAACAAACAAAGAAGTCAGGGAAGTTGTGGAGATTTCTTTTTGATTTTTAGATGTATGGTGAGGCATTTATCATTATGTATATGTCACTAAGCTCCTGGCCTCACCTGTTCATTTGCTATTTTTCCTCCTTCATCTTCTCACTCCTTTTACTTAGTGAGTTTGTTCAAGGCAGTGTCCCTTTGAGGAATGTCACGTATGGCACATGCTATGAAGAAGAAAATCTAAACCATTCTTGTTAACAGGGAACTCCTAAGAACACACATAACGTACCTATATATGTAATTCTATAAAATTATTTGCATATAATATATGAATTATATGCATATGATTATATGCATATGGTAATATAGCATTATATATATGTACATATATGTGTACATGTATGTGTTTATACATTGAAGGACTCTGGTACCATGGAAACACTGCTCACTGTACCCATAAAGCGGTCAGCATTGGTATTCGCTATCAAATCATATTGTGAGAAAGCGATCAGGTTGTTAATTTACAAAAATATAAAACCCCTTTTCATACCAGTGGAGAACATGAGTTGCAATTTCAAGGAGCCAGGGCTGGGAAAGGGGACAAGGTGCAAAGCAGGTGGCGAGATGAGAACACCTCTGCTCCAGGTCCTCTGGGAGAACGGAATTGATTGAGTTCTTCTGTGTCTGGCCGAGTGCTAAGTGCTTCCCATTGATTAACAGGCCGTCAATCCTCTAAGTGAGTATTGCTATTATTTTCATTTTCCAGATAAACAAGCTGAGGCTAAGAGAGACTGAGTGCCTGCTGGAAGGCACGCTGCTCTTTCTTGGTGGAGCTGGGCAACCTGATCCCAGGCTTGCTGATTAACCTGGAGTCTGCCTGAGGTTGGATCTCCTACCATGGAGATCCTCCGAAATGCTAAAATGTGCTTGTAGGCAGCTCAGTCTAGTCTAGTCGGGATCAGGTCTGAAGTCCTCCGGATCTCCCATCTCCTCAACTTCCTCCCTCGGCTAAGTGTGTACATCTTATTACCTGCCAGTGAACCAGGATGGCTCAGGACAGAGATGTCCTGACTCTACTGTAAGACAACAGTGCTCCCCTAAGGAAGAGAACCTCAGCCACATGTCCTCCTCAGTGTCCCCAGAAGCTTAGCCTTATTGATGCTTCATACCACTTTCACAGTGTTTATAAGTTTACTTAACTTTTATTACTTATTTTGAGACAGGATTTCATTCCGTAGTGCAGACTATGTATCCCAGGCTGGCCTCAAACACAGTGATCCTCCTGCCTCGGCCTCCTGAGTACTTGAATAAAAGTATTCTTAAAAATACTTATTTATTTTTACTATCTTTAAAATTTTAATTTCTGTTGGAGAGATTGCTCAGTGGTTAAAGGCACTTGCTTGCAAAACCTGGTAGTCCAAGTTTGACTCCCCACTTCCCACAAAAAGCCAAATGCACAAAGTGGCCCAAGTGTCTAGAGTTTATTTGCAATGGAGGGAAGCTCTGGCATGCCCATACTCACACCCTCTCTCTCTACCTTTTTCTCTCTGTCTCAAATAAATCAATTAATTTTCAAGATAGAAAAAAATTGACAAAAATGAACACAATGGCTCACAAACTTCAGAGAGTCGCTTAGAGTATTGGAGAAGATGCTGGGATCTTTGTTTACTTTTTCTCAATCAGAGAATGGTCCCTGAATTAATATATACACTCAGCCCACTCTACCACAGATTCTGCAATTATTAATTCAACTAAATGTGGATCAAAAATAATCAGAAAAACTTGCATGTGCACAGAACCTTTTTGTGTCATTATTCCCAAAACAATGCAATATGGCAACTATTTGCAAAGTACTTATCTTATATGAAGTGCTATATGTTATTTAGAGATGACGTTGATAGGCTATATTTAAATACTATGCCATTTTATATAAGATACTTGGACATCTATGATATTAATACTCAAAGAAAGGGCTAGAACCCATCTACACTCAAACTATAAGATGATTACATGTAGATGATAGATACATATATACACATACATACATGTATACATAATGCATACATACATACATACACACCCAACAAGAGTCATTTGAGGGAGGGTCATCCTATGCATAATGTCCCTGGATTTTTGTCCCTTTCCCCTAGAAAGTCTCCACAGCAAGTGTCAGAAAGGCTCGAGCCGCCCCCAGCCCTGGAGATCTCTAGTTTTATCTTTAAACTCTAAACAAGGGAAGAAAAGACTTGAGGCAAATATCTCTGTTTCAAACATCCAAGAAGCAGTTCTGGATGATAACAAGAGAGGCTAGCAAGGAAGGGGGAAACGGGGAAATTACTGGCTTGGTCAAAGCATGCAAAATGGCACCAGTGATTAAAACATCTTATGCTGTCCTCGGGCTGCAGAAGCTATCACTGACAAAAGATCTCATACACACACACACAAAAGGAAAGAAATTAGCCATTAAGAAATATTTCAGCATAATGCAATTATTACAGCTGTATAATTGAATGGGGAAACCATTGATCTGTAGTAGAAAGGAAATTGCTCTTCTCATTGTGTTCCTATGAATATGTGAACATTAATCTCCATCTATAATCAACGTTCATTTCAAATCTGATTGCGTGCTACTAAACACCCGTAGCTATGCTAACATTATGTTAATATGGTTCAACATCATAGCTCCCAGCTTCACAGCACAAATATTTTTCTTCGGCAATCAATAGTAATTTCAGCTGAGTAGATGGAAGTCACGTTTTAATGGTAATCTTTCCTCCAAGCCTCCGAGTGGAAACTCAGTTGGTGTCTTAACATGGCTGCAGTGCCCCGCATATAATCAGATAAATTAACCTGCATAGAAGTAGAGAGAGAGGAAGGAAGGGAGGGAATGAGGATCAGAAATCCGAACCAGCCTAGAAACATCTAAATGTAGCCAATAATTAAACGTGTGCACTAGGTAGGTGAGATGGATGGATCCACTGAGGGTCTGTGTTGGAGGAAGTATGAAGGAAGGAGGACTGGGTTGTTCTGAACTGAAACTCAGTTCCTTCTGGTCATTAACAAATGGGATAGGTTCCTACATAACCTACATTTTAGCAAAGCCACCAAACAAGTGAGAAAAACTTAGACAGCTTAATGAATCTGGATAGAAAGCAATGGGAAATGCAGGAGTTCTAAATAAATTTCTATGTTTACAGAAGATATTAAAAATTCTAGGAATGATGATATCTGTGAGGGGACTCTACATTTGTAGCACTTCTACTGATAGGCACCAGGAATACTAAGATGAATCCAGCGGATCTCTGACCACAGATGGTCCAGAGAGGGGAATGGACAGACAGACAACCCACAGTAGCAGTATTCATTGCTTTGGGAGCTCTCTGCCTCCCCCAGACATTATGCTCCCCTTCTCCCATGTTTTACTACTAGGAGGCAGAGAAAGAAGGGAAGAAGAGGAAATGGGGGTACGTTCATTTCTCAAAAGTTCACCTCCCCCAAGTTCTGACTGAGGGAATCCTGAGAGGTGATCATTGCCCCAGCTTCCTTGCCCAAGCCCAAGGCTGAAGTCTTCATGGCCTTTGTTCAACCACACAGGCTTGTTGTGTGGGAAGGACTTTTGTTTGTGGGTTTGTGTGAGTCTGTAGGTATGGTGTTGTTTATTATAAGGCAAAGAGAAATAAAACAATGCTGGAAGATTCCCAGTTTTTCCTCAGCTCAGAGATCCTACGTCGTGGTCTTTTTTCCCCCAGCCCCACTCCTTTCCTTCTAGGGCTCTAGTTGGAAGATCAAAGGAAGACAGATTTTTCTTCTGCTTGAAGTATGGTGAGTTAAACTCTGTTAGGAGACAGAAGACCTAGAATGACTCCAGGCCAGTAAAACCTGACAAGGACGGTTAAAGGCCTTCAGTGCTAAGTCCTGCTATTTGAGGAGTTCAAAAAGAAGAGATTTGTAAAGGAGAAACTTCCAAAGATATGTCAAACGCTGAGCATGATAGAGCCAGAAAAAAACAGGTCTATGGGGGTTGGAGAGATGGCTCAGCAGTTAACGGAACTTGCTTGCAAAGCCTGTATGCTGGGGTTCAATTCTCCAGCCAAATAGGCATTTGACCCTGTTATGCCCCTTCCCACCCCAACACACAAATAAATAAAGAAAAATTTCAAAAAAGAAAAACAGGATTTTGAAAGCTTTCCTATTTGTAGCTTCTCTATCAGTCTCCAAAGAGACCTTAGAAGTGTAATTAATGTCATCAGACTCTTGGTGTTCTTCCTTGTGAAGTGAGGAAGATTTGCTTTACTTTTGTCCATTTCGTTTTTGTAATTTCAAAATGTCTTTTGTAAGATGAAAGTAATTATTCCCATCAAGAATAATTTCTATAACCAACACTAGGAGCTATTGGGGGTCTTCTCTCAAATTCATCTGACTCTCTCTTTATCCCTCACACACATGCCCAGGGTTATTCTAACATCTTTGCAGTCATTATGATCAAGACTTCCAATGCCTCGTCTCCTCCCTCCCAGTCCCTTTAAACTATGTGTTATTTCAGTCTCTCCACAAGCAGAATAACAAAACTTGCACAATGAGGCACTATTTTCAAGACAGTTGAAAATGAAGCCTCCAGAACGTTCACACATGTCTCTATCTTTTTTTAGCTATATTTAAAGCCACACAACACCCAAAGAAGTCCTTGGCAGAATCACACTAAATGTACTCTTCAATGTTTAGAAACCTATACTGAGTTTTGCTGCTTTTTTAGCAAAGCTGAAAAATATGTCATTGGGGAAATATTCAGTCTTCCCACCATGAGTAAAAGTCTGAAAAATGTGCAGAAAACAACGTGGAAAGAAAGAAGTGCATTCCTTTGTCAGTGGATTG
>PVHP010002819.1:0-84882 GCA_004024765.1 Zapus hudsonius | reverse complement strand
ACACACAATGAGAAACCAAATCTTCATTTCTAAAAACAACCCATCTTGGTAGATTCAATTTTTCTCATTTCTAAAACAGCAAAGGGGGCTCTGAAGTGACTGACCTAAGACCACACCACTAGCAAGTGTTCTTGTCACCTGCCCCTATCCCATCCTAGCCCCTTTCCCATTGTCTCCCTCCTGTGCTTACTTCTGTGTGAGAGTTGGCATAGAAGTAAAGCAAATCCATGTGCAGCCACAGCTAGGTGTGCACAGGAAAACACACATACCTTGACTCTCTGAGTGAATCTGTGAACAGAAGCAAAAGGTCCCCAAGTATTGACTTGAGGATCTCAAATAACACAGAGGATGTATATATATAAATCTGGCAAAAAATGGGGATGGATGATGCAATTCATGAGGATGTTAGTCTGGTGAATGCAGTCAGAAGAGCCTGGAAACACTGTCCACAACTTTTGGCTCATTCCTTTCCTTCCTCTAAACTCGTCAGAAAATTCTTTTCTATGTATCAATAGAAAAGGACTCTACCCTCAGCCACGTTTGTTCACATTACTCTGTTTCAATTCTTTTCTATACTTGTCAGGATCTGGCATTTTTAATTGTTTGCTTGCCCAGCTGAAACTACACTTCTATGTAAATTCTTCAATAATGGTGATATTGTTCTTCTTGTAACCCACCACATGAACAACATTTGGAGTGGTATCTGATATACTGTCGTGGTTTGATACAGGTGTCCCCCACAAACAAATGAATGTGTTCTGATAGATCAATTCTCAGCTGATGGCAATTTGGGAATTAGAACCTCACTAGAGCTGTGTTGTTGGGGCGGGCTTATGGGGGTTATAAGCCAGCTTCCCCTTGCCAGTATTTGGCACACCTTCCTGCCGCTGTTTGCAGTGCTGTGGTAGGGGTGATGTCCAGCCCTTTGTTCATGCCATCGTTTTCCCTGCCAGAATGGAGTCTCCCCTCGAGTCCCTAAGCTAAATAAACCATTCCTCTACAAGCCACTTTTGTTTGGGTTCTTTCTGCACAGCAACTAGAAAGCTGACTGCAACAGTTTTGGTACCAGGACGTGGGGTCATCTGTTGCTGCTAGAACCCTGATCTTGTGGCTTTGGGCTTTTGGAAGTGATCTGCAGAAGGAATGTGGACAGATTGTAAAGCTTGTCCTAAGAGGTGCCTTGCAGTGCTGTAAGTACAGCGTATTGGATCATTCTGGTCAGAGTTTAAAGACCTGAATGTAATGAGAACTATGGACTGTGAGGTTTGGCTTACGAGGGTGAGAAAGAACTTTGTAAGGAGTATGCCAGAAGCAGTTTGCATGCGAGGCTTGCTGCATTCTGCCTGCCTGTGTCCTGGGAACCTGTGCAGGGTTGTTTTACATAAAGATGGACTGGTGTGAGCAGATGGATATGGCAGAGAAAGAAAGATCTTTGGGTTGAAACAGCTACCTGTTCACCTGCAATTGTTTGAGAGATTACAACCACTGAGATTGGGCCAGCTGGTCTGCATTAGAATACCAGGAATAATGCTGACTCTTTGAAGGAAGGGGCCTGAATGCTTTGATCCCCCTGGATTCACAAGTTGGTAGCCCACCTGGTTTTGTGGAATGGAGATTGGTTAGAAAAAGAGGTTCATTGGATTTGCAACACAGTTTTGTTTTTGAAAATGGCCATTGGCGTATGAAGCAGGTGTGCAAGGTTGCCTGCATGGAGCCATGAGGATGAACTGTGGGTTGCAATGGAGACCCAAAGAATTCCAGGACTATGGATGGGTGCCAAGGCGAGCTGCCAGCACCGGATGACGTTTTCCCGGACTGTGAGTAGCCAAGCTGGAGGGGTGGAATTGAATCTCCAAGATACTTGTGGTTAGAATCATTGAACTTGGAGTTAGAGATTGATGGTGCCCTGTTTGTTTTAAATCTTGTATTGTAATGATCAATCTGTTTTTGCTGTGCCTCATGTTTTGCATTGTGAAT
The DNA here is from genome assembly GCA_004024765.1 of Zapus hudsonius. Classification (NCBI taxonomy): domain Eukaryota; kingdom Metazoa; phylum Chordata; class Mammalia; order Rodentia; family Dipodidae; genus Zapus; species Zapus hudsonius. The sequence continues at coordinate 82,905 of PVHP010002819.1, read as the reverse complement.
GTTCTGTGCCATTACGGGTTTATTTTTGGTATTATGGCTCAGTTGAAAGCTGTGGGTACTTAAGAGTTGAGCTGAACACATTGTATTTACATCATATGATTATTAGTTTGTGGGGACCAGGGGCGGACTGTCATGGTTTGATACAGGTGTCCCCCACAAACAAATGAATGTGTTCTGATAGATCAATCCTCAGCTGATGACAATTTGGGAATTAGAACCTCACTAGAGCTGTGTTATTGGGGCAGGCTTATGGGGGTTATAAGCCAGCTTCCCCTTGCCAGTATTTGACACACCTTCCTGCCGCTGTTTGCAGTGCTGTGGCAGAGGTGATGTCCAGCCCTCTGCTCATGCCATCGTTTTCCCTGCCAGGATGGAGTCTCCCCTTGAGTCCATAAGCCAAATAAACCCATTCCTCTATAAGCCACTTTTGTATGGGTCCTTTATGCACAGCAACTAGAAAGCTGACTGCAACATATACTGTTGGAGTCCAGTCACTATGTTTTTTGTTTCTTTTTTAAAAAGGAATTAATGCTTGAATATAGCTCTTTCCAAGTAAAAGTTGGAAGCTTGTGGAATTAGTTGACATGGCATAAGTAGTGACACTTGATGCTTCATGTAATGAGTTGGGGGGGTCTATCAAAGATGTCATAATTTCTCAATTTGAAAACACCTGAGACTGGATTTTACTTTAGAGGAATTAAATGCATGTAGAGAGACACATAGTTCATAATAAATAGAAGAATACCATGAGGAGAAAAAGATTAATCTCAAGAGCAAAAAGAAAATATTGACTACATATAGAGGTGTGTGATAAGCATATGGTGGTGATCCAAAGAGATAGATACAAAGCCAACATGTTTCTTAACTTGAGGGGCTGATGTGATATTTTTTAATCAATATTCTTGAGAAAAATTGCAGTGAGGAGGCTGGCAAGATAGAGGACCCAGTTTTAAGCTATTTTTATTAATAAATTAGGGGTTCCTGAGGGATCAGGTATGCTTCATTTCCAGTATCATCCAAAGATGAGGTATCACTCTTAATTATCACCAACCTACTCTTGCCCTTAGTTTAGGGACCAAGGAGAAAACTGGTGACACAGAAGTGAAAGTTTATACTTGAGAAAGAAGGCTTGAGAACTATTTTATTCATCTTTACCTGGGCCCCAAACAGAGTAGTACCATCAACAAACAAAGTCTTCTTAATCAAATGATATGAGTCCAAAATGAAAGTTAAAGTTATAACAGGACCTGATAGCTTCCAAACCAAACCTAAGAAATAGGAATGCCTGAGCATATTACAAGTAACCCATAAATCCTGTCATATTTGAATTGATGAGTCATAAGGAATTAAATCCAATCTAATCATTAACTATTTTAATGTAACATATATAGAAGCAAAACTGTGGAAAATTTCATTGTACTGCAATAATTTTAGAAATATAGGGTAATATTCAACTTATTTTATTATACCGTTAGGAATATAAGAATGCTGGTGTTAACCAAAATTTGGACCTTCATCAAAGTACAGAAACTTTTCTGGTTTCAGAGAAATGAACTTTTCTCTGAAAATTTTCTTTGAAAAAAACCTATGAAAACTACCTGACCTAAAATTAACAGATCATATTCCCAAATCTCTGGAAATTAATGTTTTGAGGTAATGGTGACTGTAGTATCAGGTGTCTCAGAACATATTTTGCTCCACAAAGTATATTTCAGTCCACTCTTTTGGTAAAGCCAACCTATTAATGAAAATGAAATGGGCTAAATTTGGACTAAATTAAGTCTCACATTACAATGGCAACTGTGGGTTTCCATGCAAGGAGTCTGGCTAATGGGATTCTTGCTGAAGGCAAGCAGTGGAACCAGACACCACCTGAAGCATGGTAGATGAAGAGTGGATATTGGGGATGTCCAGGATAAAAAACTGAGGATAAACCAACTTATGATGGTTCCTGCTAAAAGTAGATTCTACAAAGAAGTGCACAGGTGGGCTTAGGGAAACCTGACTAAAGTTTGGCCAAGGACAAAATCTTTGTCACAACTATATTCCAGGCATTTTACTTTCTCCATGTTATCAACAGGATCCCTTTCTTTTCACAGCTAAGTTATGATTACTTATCAAATTCGCTTTGAGATCAAAAGGAAAGATTAAAAATTGATTGAAAATATGCTTCAGGTAAATAGTTCAATAGACAACTCAATTTACTTGGTATGGTGGTTTGAGTTGAGTGGCCCCCATAAACTCATGTGCTCTGAATACTAGATCCACTGCTGGTGGCAATTTGTGAACTGGAGCCTCCTAATGGAGGCATATTGTTGGAGGCAGGCTTATGGGTGTTATAGCCAGTCCCCCTTGCCAGTGTTTGGCACATTTTCCTGTTGCTTTTGTCCACCTGATGCAAGCCAGGAGGTGATGTCCAACCTCAGTTCATGCCACATTTTCCCCTGGCATCATGGAATTTCCCCTTGAGTCTATCAACCAAAACCAAAATAAACCCTGTCTCCCAAAAGCTGCTTTTGGTTGGGTGTTTTGTCCCAGCAACCTGAAGGTAACTACAACACTCAGGAAGCCTCAAAGGGATATAGAAATGATGCCATAAAAAATTTTGAGAGGGCCTAGGGAGATGGTTCAACAGTTCTAACTTTGCTTGCAAGCCTATTGGACTTAGTTCAATTCCCCAGCACTGTATGAGCCAAATGCAAAGTGGCACATGTGTCTATGATCCTAATGCACTGTAGGTCATGTCTAATGTAATGTAATGCAAAGTGATAGAGGTGGAGCAAGGAGAATCTGGAAGTTTATGGGCCAGCTACACATGCAACAGCAAAAAATGAGAGACACCATATCCAAGAAAGTGGAAGGAAGAGACAAACACTGCAAGGAGGTTGTGCTCAAGCCTCCACACTGCTCACACATACCTGTACATATATCCTAAACATCTACATACACACATGAATTGCACACATATAAAACAAAGTAGTAAGAGAAGTGGAGCCCAGTGGTTATCTTTCTTGAATTATTAATCTGAGTTCTATATCCTAAAGTTATCTATCAGTGTGTTTTTAATTTTTTATTTAATTTTTAATTTTTTATTGGTTAATCAGAAAAATTTTTACCTCTGTGGCAATCTTATAGAGGACACAATTCCATGGTCTATTACAAATGGCTGGCGATGATCATCTTAATAACATGTCTTGTTTAGTCTTTAATGAGGCATCTGTTAATGATCAGGAACAAAATCCAAGGAATTCTGGGTCTCAACAAAGAGGACATAGTTCCTGTGAGCCATGATCAGTGCACTTTAATTCTGAACTCACGACACTACTTCTAGTTTATCTCATTCATAAAGAATGACATTACAACAGTTGAAGTCTCCCAAATCAAAAGGGCTTCATCTTCTCCATGCGATATGCTCGGATCATCCATGCTTTGTCAACCTATGCAGCTTTACAATTTCTGTGACTGTGCTACAATAATAAAGCACTTTCATGCTATTTACATCTCCCACAGCTGGGATTTCTGGGTTTATGTCTGTAAATAAGCATTTCAGTATGGTCACAAGGTAGAGGAAATAAGATGCATGCAGTCTTTCCCAAGCTCAGTTGCCAAGAGTTGAATACAATGAGTCTCAAATTTTCTTTTTTTCTTATTCTTTTTATATATCTTTATTAAGAATAAGTATATAGATTGTATAATTAAATCTTGTGAATGTGTCCATGTATCCCTCCTCTCTGTCCCCTACCCACTGGGATACTTCCTTGGTGTCCATACTGGATCTGTCCATAGGTTAGGGGATTCTGAATTGCACCAGAGGTAGCCAGTTTTTCTTTCTTTCTTTCTTTCTTTCTTTCTTTCTTTCTTTCTTTCTTTCTTTCTTTCTTTCTTTCTTTCTTCTTTCTTTCTTTCTTTCTTTCTTTCTTTCTTTCTTTCTTTCTTTCTTTCTTTCTTTCTTTGTTTTTCTCATGCAGGCAATTCTGCATTGATTCACTTTTCTACAAGAAATATGCAGTTTGAATTATATAACCTTAGTGTTTAAATTTATCTGGATTAAAATTATGTCACAAGATCAATGAAGCACCAAATCAAATTTTTTAAATATTTAATTAATTAATTTGTGGAGACAGACAGACACACACACACACACACACACACACACACACACACACACACAGAGAGAGAGAGAGAGGGGGGGGGGACCATTGGCATGCCAGGGACTCATGTCACTATTAAGGAACTCCAGACATATGTGCCACTTTGAGAACTGGGTACTGGGGATTTGAACCCAGGCCAACATGGCTTTCCAATCAAGTGCCTTTAACTACTGAGCTATATCCCCAGCAAAGGTGGCCTTTTAAAATGCATTTTGAGGCTTCCGGTTCATGATGGTGGACTAGAAGCCATGCGGAGTCCCTGGGGGAACAAGGGTTGGGGATTTTAACTGTGATCCAGGCCGTTGATGCAAGCAATAGCCAGGATCTCAGCTCCAGACACTTACCAGCAATGGATTCTGCTGATTGGAACCAGCATCGAGCATAGGGGCGCGTCAGAGGCAGTGAGTACAACAGCCCAGCGGGCAGGACCTGCTCCAGCGGTCTTACCCGACTGCTTTCCCGCAGAGACCGACTTCTTTCCTGCAACGCTGGACCAGCCGCTTCCCCACCACCCTGGGACCCAGCCACTCTCCCGCCACCCCAGGATCCAGCTGCTTTCCCCTTGCCCCAAGACCTGGCCGTATTCCCGCAGACCCGGGACCTGGCTGCTCCGCTTCCCTCCCCCACCCTCACCCCCCCCCCACCAGCTGCTTTCCTGGCGCCCTGGGACCCGGCCGGCTTTCCGGCTTGGGAACCGGCTACTTTCCTGTCCTGGGACAGGCTGCTTTCATGCCCTGGGTCCCAGCTGCTGTCCCGCATGGGACCCGGCTGCCATTCCCACCTGGGGGTCGGAAGCTGCCTTCCCCGTCCAGGGAACTGAGGCTGCCAAACCCGTCCAGGGACACAAGGCTGCCTTTCCCGGCTGGGGGACAACGGCTACTTTCCCCTGCCCCATGAACCTCGTTTGCTTTCCCAGATGAACCCAATGACTACTTTCCTACACTCAGGGAATCCCAAGTTTACTTTCCTGTGACCAGAGAACCACAGCTACTCCCCCACCCCCGCCCAAGGAACCACAGCTGCTTTCACACGCTAACCCAGCGGCTACTTTCCCCCACTCAGGGAACCCCAGGTTCCTTTCTGCACCCGGTGTATCTGGCGGCTCCTTTCCCACACCCAAGTATCCCCACGGCTGATTTGCAGAACCTGGGAACCCGGTGGCTCTGTCCCTCTGCCTGGGGAGTCCAGTGGCCACATTCCCATGCCTGAGGAGCTCAGCGGCTCATTTCCAGTGCACAGACATCTCAAAGTCATCCTACCAACCACCTCAAGTGGAATCAAAATGAGCAAACCTCAATGCAAGAATATTACATCAGCTGAGGAAAACACATCAAATGACAACAACAATACAACTAAAGGGGGAGAGCAGAGGCAGGCCCAGGAAGACACAACACTAAACCCTGATCATACTGCCACAGATCCTAAGGAGAACTTAATATTAGTCATGCAAAAAAAAAGATGGACCAACATATTGAAAAGGTACAAAGTCAGCTTATTAGCATTTCCACCAGGCTTAATGTAATGGAGGAGAACCAAATGGACATCAGAAGAGACATTTCAGAACTAAAGACAAGCCAGCAAACTGAAGGTATCAAAAACCAGGGTTCCAAATTAACCGAAGACATCTGCAAATATAAGAATGACTGTCAGGAAGAAGTAATTAAATCAAACCATGAAATGAAATCACATCTCAACAGGATGATAGAAGCAACCCAAAAAGAAGTAGCAGAAAACAAAAACCATACTGAAATAATAAGAACATCCCTAGAATCTCTTACCAACAGGATTAAGAACTGGGAAAACAGAACTTCAGACATAGAAGACAGAAGAGAGGAGAATTTGAGAGAAATCATAACCTTGACAAAATTTAAAAGAGCAAGTGAACAAGACTCAAGGGAAATGTGGGATACCATAAAAGGACCTAATCTCAGGATCATGGGGATCCCAGAAGAAGAAGAAAACCAGACTAGGGGCATAGAAAATATTTTCAACAGAATCATTCAAGAAAACATTCCATACTTGGCAAGAGATAGTCCTGTACATCTAAATGAGATACAGAGGACCCCAAACAAATTGGACCAAAGGAAAAACACCCCAAGACATATCTTAGTTACAGTACCAATCACTGAGGATAAAGAGAGAGTCTTTAGAACAATGAGAGAAAGGAAAGTCACCTATAAAGGAAAACTCATCAGAATCACCTCAGACTTCTCGCTAGAAACTTTAAAAGCCAGAAGAGCTTGGAACAAAGTGATCTTAGGCCTAAAGAAGAATGGATTCGAACCTAGACTACTGTACCCAGCAAAGTTATCCATCATAATACATGGAGAAGTGAAAACATTCCATGAAATTAACCAACTCTACAATTACTTAAACACAAAGCCAAACCTTCAGAAGATATTTCATGAGATAACCCATGTAGATGAGACAAACACCCGACCTCAGTAAAGGAACAGAGAACAAGCAAGGTAACACCAAAGAGATAACAACAACAGCTCAGATACCAACCACCATATTCTCTCCAACAAGGCAGGGTTTAAAGCAAACCTCACAGTTATGACTTTGAATGTAAATGGACTCAACTCTCCTATAAAAACACACAGGATAGCAGGTTCGATCAGGAAAATGGACCCTTCCATCTGTTGTCTTCAAGAAACACACCTTATCACTAAAGACAGTAACCTACTGAGAGTAAAATCATGGAAAACAATTTTCCAGGCATTTGGGAAGAATTAAAAAAGCAGATGCGGCTACTCTAATATCTGACAAAATAGACATTAAACCAACAGCAATAAAAAAGGACGATGATGGCCACTGCCTACTCGTCAAGGGAACAATACAAGAAGACATCACTATACTAAATATGTATGCACCAAATGCAAGGGCCCCTCAGTTCATTAGGCATAAATTACTCAAAAGCAAAGCAGATTAGATGCCAACAACATCATAGTAGGAGACTTTAACACACCACTGTCATCCCTAGATAGATCATACAAACAACAGACAAGCAGGGAAATCAAGCTGCTAAATGGCACCATTGACAAACTAGGGATAACAGACATTTACAGAACATTCCACCCCAAGAACACAGATTACACATTATTCTCAGCAGCACTTGGAACCTTTGCCAATATTGACCATATATTGAGCCATAAGACATACCTCAACAAATTCAGAAAGATCAATGTAATCCCATGCATCATATCAGACCACAACACATTAAAGCTAGAAATTAACAATGGGAGAGGATCTAAAAAGTTCAAAAGATACTGGTGACTGAACAACTCGCTCCTGAACAATGAATAGGTCAAACAAGAAATCAGACAGGATATCCAGAACTTCCTAGAAACAAATGATAATGAGGACACAACCTTTTGGAACTTGTGGGACACAATGAAGGCATTTCTAAGGGGGAAATTCATTGTACTAAATGCCTTCATAACAAAGACAGAAAGGTCTCAAATCAACCAACTGACCTCACACCTAAGGTCATTAGAACAGATGGAAAAATCCAACCCTAAGAGCTAGAGATGCAAGGAAATAATTAAGATCAGAGGTGAGATTAGTGACTTGGAAACAAAGAAAATAATTGAAAAAATAGACAAATCAGAGTTGGTTCTTTGAAAAAGTCAATAAGATTGACAAATCCCTTGCCAAATTAATTAAACGAAAAACTGAGAAGGCCCAAATTAACAAAATTAAAAATGACAAGGGTGAGATCACAACAGATCCTGAAGAGATTTGAAGAATCATCAGGTCATACTTCCAAAACCTCTATTCCACAAAATTAGAGAACCTGGAAGAAATGGATAAATTCCTGGACACCTACCAATTACCAAAGCTCAGACCAGAGCAGATAAAGATCCTAAACAATCTGATAACAATCACAGAGATAGAATCGGTAATCAAGAATCTCCCCAATGGAATAGCCCAGGTCCAGATGGTTTCTCATCTGAATTCTACCAAACCTTTACCATAGAACTGAAACCTCTCTTTTGGAAGCTTGTCAGGGATTTAGAAAAAGAGGGAAGGTTCCCAAACTCCTTCTATGAAGCTACTATCACCCTAATTCCCAAACCAGGCAAGGATGTAACAAGAAAAGAAAACTACAGAACCATATCCCTGATGAACTTGGATGCAAAAATCCTAAACAAAGTCCTAGCAAACCGAATACAAACCCATATCAAGTATATAATTTACTCTGACCAAGTCAGCTTCATTCCAGGGATGCAGGGATGTTCAATATAAGCAAGTCGATAAATATAATTCACCACATTATTAAACTCAATTGTAAAAACCACATGGTCATCTCAATTGATTCTGAGAAGGCTTTTGACAAAATCCAACACCACTTCTTGTTCAAAACCCTGGAAAGAATAGGGATAGATGGCCTATACCTCAACATGATAAAATCAATATAAAGATCTCCAAAGCACAAATCATCCTCAATGGGGAATGACTCAAGGAGTTCCTGTCCCTCTTTGTAGATGACATGATGTCATACATATCAGATCCAAAGAACAGTATCAGCAAACTCCTGAAGGTGATCAATACCTTCAGCAGAGTGTCAGGATACAAAATTAACACGCAAAAATCAGTAGCCTTTCTATATACAGAAGACAAACATTCAGAAAAAGTCATCAGAGAAACTTTTCCGTTCCCTATATCCTCAGATAAATCAAATACCTGGGAATATCACTAACCAAGGTAGTGAAAGACTTATATAAGTAAAATATTGAAACACTCAAGAGGGAAATAGAGGAGGATGTGACAAGATGGAAAGACATTCCATGGTCATGGATAGGGAGAATCAATATAGTAAAAATGGCAATTCTGCCAAAAGCAATCTACAGATTCAATGCAATGCCAATAAAAATCCTAACCTCCTTCTTCACAGACATAGAAAAAATAAACTCAAAATTTATTTGGAAGGGTAAGATACCTCGAATAGCTAAAACTATTCTGAGCAAAAAAAGAGTACGCAGGAGGTATCAGCATACCTGACTTTAAAACATACTACAAAGCCATAGTAACTAAGACAGCATGGTACTGGCAGTAAAACAGACAGTCTGACCATTGGAATAGACTCAAAGACCCAGCCTTTAATGCAAGTATCTTCAGCTTCTTAGTCTTCGATAAGGGTGCCAACAATGTAAGCTGGGCTAAAGATAGCATATTCAACAAATGTTGATTGACAAATTGGATAAACACATGTAAAAAATGAAAATAGACCACTCCTTTCACCATGCACAAAGATCAACTGCAAATGGATCAGAGACCTCTATATTAACCATGCAACACTAAACACCCTTGAAGAAAAAATAGGAGGAACCCTACATGAGATAGGAATAGGGAATAAGTTCCTGTGCAAATCTCCAGCAGCCCAGGAAATGTAACAGTCACTCAACCAATGGGACCTGATCAGACTCAAAAGCTTCTTTACAGTCAAAAATATTGTTCTCAGAGTCAATAGAACCCCTTCAAACTGGGAAATGATTTTCGCAAGCTACAACTCAGATAGGGGTTTAATTTCCAGAACTTACAGAAAACTCAAAAAAATTAATAACAAAAAGCAAACTGCCCCCTCACAAAATGGGGCACTGATCCCAACAAGAGAATTCACAGAGGAAGAAACACAAATGGCCTTTTCTGACCTGAGAAAATGCTCAGCATCCTTAAGCATCAGGAAAATGCATATGAAAACCTCAATGAGATACCACCTTTCCCCAGACAGAATGGCAATCATAAAGAAAACCAACACCAATAATTGCTGGCGAGGATGCAGGGGGAAAAGGAGCCCTCATTCACTGCTGGTGGGATTGCAAACTTGTTCAACCGCTATGGAAAGCAATGTGGAGACTACTGAACAGAATGGACATAGAACTACCAATGGACCCAGCTATCCCTCTACCAGGCATCTATCCACAAAATGTCACATCCCGACACAGAAACATTTGTACAACTATATTTATAGCAGCTCAATTCATAATAGCCAAGTACTGGAGTTAACCCAAATGCCCATCCATGGAGGAATGGACAGAGAAACTGTTGTATATTTACACGATGGAATTTTACTCAGCTGAAAGAAAAAATGGCATATCGAAATTTAGGAAAAAATGGTCTGACTTCCACCAGGTCTTACTAAGTGAACACTCAAAAGAACAGAGATTCGAATGACGCATATTGTCCCTCATATGTGGTCCTTAACCAGGATAACTGTAAACTCTTTGCAGACAGTAGAAAGTAATGAGAGGTTATGAATGAGGGGTAAGGGATGAGGGAGGGGAACAGCTTAAGCATGAGGTTAAACTAAATTAGGTTCAAAAACAAAATCCTCATGAGCGTATTGTAACCCTTTGAGCAAGTAGTTGGCATCGAATGGTTAGAGGGGCCATGAGTGGTAGGGGAGAGAGTCTAATCCTATGAATAATTTGATCAGTCTCACAACCCCTGGTTCCAACCACTGGTTCCTTCCCTCACTGAGTTGTTGACCCATGTGATTCCAAAAGCAAGACAGAATTCTGTCATAGCTCTTCAGTGCCCCCCCAGGCCTGAGGCAAAATCCTGTTGCTCAATCAACCACAGAATGCCATCGATCAATATTGAGAGACCTTTTAAGGTTCAGAATGCTATCCAGACCCCTGAAGGCTGTTAGTGTAGTGCTGGAAGGCACTACACAGGCTCCCAGGGAAAACTGGTCAACGACAGCTGGAGTAAACAGAGACCACTGACAGGAAACACAGTCTGCAGCCATGAATAGGTTGACCACACCTCCTTCTGGGAGAGAACAGCGAACTAAGAAAGGAGTTCTTATGCAATGGAGGAGCCTGGGCCTGGGGTAGACAATCAACAGCTTTTAAATTTGGCCAAATTTTCCACTTAGTGAGGGGGAGCCCTTGTCTGGAATTAGGGATTCAGGGAGATAGGCACCAGATCCCATACTCTTGGGCACCCAAGAAAAGATGCACTATGGGAACGATTGATGAATAGGCTATTAAAAATAGAATCTAGGTAATACAGAATTGTGCATATTTGTTAACCTACACTGATCTTCCTCTCTGATGGAGATTGTGTTTGTATTTTTCAGGATGCAGCGAGAGAGATGTGGCCCATCTAAGCCTACCAACCGACTGTGGGCAGATAGCTGAGATCCTGTAAAGAGATAAGCCACCACAGTCATATCGTGGAGGATCCATTCGGAACCCCTCAGAGAATGACCTGGTGAACAAGTGACCCACAGCCACAGCCATTCAATCAACACAGGATAAGCCAGTGAGACAGAAACCAATGATTTTTGACACAAAGACCCCTAAGGGCACAACATTGAAGCAGCCTTAATACTCATCCACCACGACTCAGGGAACTGAGCGGAAGAGGGAGCAGAAAGATTGTGAGACCCATGGTGGGGGAGATTATCCAGAGGTATGGCACCCCTCAGTGACAACATACTAGGGCCAGGAGAACCTGGCTGAATACTAGGCTATCCATGGTCCCCTGTCACAAGGACTGATCCAGAAGACCCATGGAGGAGGATATCCAGCAGATTGTGGATGGGGGACGGGGGCTTCGAGGATAACAACTCATTGTTTGCCCGCTAAATAATGTAACTCATTATGTACAAAAAAAATAAAATGCATTTCGATATAGTGATTCAATATAAATTTGATTATATATATATTTAATTTTTTATTATTGATAATTATATACACTTAATAAGGGAATAATGTGTTGATGTCTCCAGTTCCCCTATTTTCCTCTTCCCTGTCCCCAGTCTTTTGGATATCCTCCTCCTTGGGCAGTCTGGATCAGTCCATGGGGTAGGGGGTTGTGAATATCTTAGGAGTCAACCTGGTTGCACCCCCCCCCCCTTTTCATGTTGTTAGTGAGGTGGGCAATGTCTCTGGATATTCTCGCCCACCATGTCTCTTACAATCTTTCTGCCCCCTCTTCTGTTCAGTTCCCTGAGTCATGGTGGGTGAGAGTTAAAGCTGCTTTGTTGTTGAGGCCTTAGGGGCCTCTGTGCTTCTGCTTGAGATTGTGTTTAAAATCATTGGTGTCTGTCTTGCTGGTTCATCCTGGGTTGAATGATTGGCTGTGGTTATAGGTCTCTTGCTTATCCCATCACTGCCTGTGGGGTACCATGTGGATCTTCCATGGTAGGTCTGGGGTGGCACATCTCTTACCAGGAAGACAGCTATCGGCCTGTGGCTCAATGGTAGGTTTGGAAGAGCCACAGCTCTCTCTTCGCCTTCTGAAAAAATACAAAGAGAATATCCATCGGAGTGAGACTACATAGTGAATTCCAGGTCAGCCTGGACTAGAGCGAGACCCTCCCTCAAAAAAACAAAAAGAAAAAGAAAAATAATTCTGATGTTTATATTTTTAAAAATATTAAATTAGGGCAGGAGTTATGATTCAGTGGTAACCATATTCTCTCTCTCTCTCTCTCTCTCTCTCTCTCTCTCTGCCTCTTTCTGTCTTTCCCAAATAAATATATTTTTAAATTATGTTAAATGAATATGATGTAAGCTTGCTACAATGTTTCTGGAAATTCCTCTGAAAAATATTGGTAGTAATTTGTCCACCATAAAAGAATATTAGGTTGTCTTATAGTTTATATATCTTTACCTCTTAGTTTCAAAATATTTGCATAATGGCAATGTACATGTTTTATTAGGAAAGGTTCTAAGTCTGAATCTGACTTAGTAGAAAAGGCTGTTATCATTGGATAATGTTTTCTGAGAAAACAAGTTAGAAAGTAAGATCTGTACTTGCCTGCCTCTCGTAAAAGGAAGAAGAGTTAACATTCAAAATATACATTCAGAGATTACTAGAAGTATGTTAGTCTACACTGACAATAACACTTAATTGAAAGGTCAATATTGATACCATTTTATTATCCTATAGGTCAATGCATCACGTCAAGAAGCCAAATTAACAGAAGAATGTGATCTTCTCATTGAGATCATCCAAGAAAGACGACAAATTATTGGAACCAAGATCAAAGAAGGGAAGGTATGATTTCCAGGGCAGACCAGTTTGCACTATCCACCTGGAGAAAATATACTCCCATGGACTTCAGAGGCTTTGGAAATGTTAATCCTTTTCTCTGTACTTTCCATAATTCCATCTTAAGTATTTGTCTTATTTCATTTTGTGTTGCTATGACATAATACCTGATGTTGAATAGTGTATGTCATGGTTTGATCCAGGTGTCCCCTACAAACAAATGATTGTGTTCTGATAGATCGATCCTCAGCTGATGGCAGTTTGGGTTTTACAACCTCGATGAAGCTGTGTTGTTGGGGGCGGGCTTATGGGGGTTATAAGCCAGCTTCCCCTTGCCAGTATTTGGCACACCTTCCTGCCGCTGTTTGCAGTGCTGTGGCAGAGGTGATGTGCACCCCTCTGCTGATGCCATCGTTTTCCCTGCCAGGATGGAGTCTCCCCTTGAGTCTGTAAGCCAAAGAAACCCATTCCTCCACAAGCTGCTTTTGTTTGGGTTCTTTCTGCACAGCAACTAGAAAGCTGACCTCAACAGTTTTGGTACCAGGATGTGGGGTCATCTGTTGCTGCTAGAACCCTGATATTGTGGCTTTGGGCTTTTGGAAGCCATCTACAGGAGGAATGTGGATGGATTGGAAACCTTATCCTGAGAGGGACTTTGCAGTGCTGTGATTATGAACTGTGAGGTTTGGCTTACGAGAGTGAGAAAGAACTTTGTCAGGACTGTGTCAGAAGCAGTTTTCATGAGAGGCTTACTGTGTTCTGCCTGCCTATGTCCTGGGAACCTGTGCAGGGTTGCTTGAAGTAAAGATAGGCAGGTGTGAGCAGATGGAGATGGCACAGAAAGAAAGATATTTGGGTCGAAACTGCTGCCCATTCACCTGCAATTGTTTGAGAGATTACAACCATTGAGATTCAGCCAGCTGGTCTGCATTGGAACAACAGGAAGAATGCAGACTCTTAGAAATAAGGGGCCTGAATGCTTTGATTCCCTCCTGGATTAACAAGTTGGTAGCCCACCTGGTTCTGTGGAATGCAGATTGGTTAGAAAGAGAGGATCATTGGATTTGCAACACAGTTTTGTTTTTGAAAAATGGCCATCGGAATGTGAAGCAGGTGTACTAGGTTGCCTGCATTGAGCCCGATGGAGCCATGAGTATGAACTGTGGGTTGCAATGGAGACCCAGTGAATTCCAGGATTATGGATGGGTGCCAAGGAGAGCTGCCAGCACCAGATGAATTTTCCCGGACTGTGAGTAGCCGAGCTGGAGGGGGTGGAATTGAATCTCCAAGAGACTTGTGTTATTGGTTAGAATCATTGAACTTGGAGTTAGAGATTGATGGTGCCCTGTTTGTTTTAAATCTTGCATTGGTCAATCTGCTTTTGCTGTGCCTCATGTTTTGCATTGTGAATGTTCTGTGCCATTTCGCATTTATTTTTGGTATTATGGCTCATTTGAAAGCTGTGGGGACTTAAGAGTTGAGCTGAACACATGGTATTTGCATCATGTATGATTATTAGTGTGTGGGGGCCAGGGGCAGACTGTCATGGTTTGATCCAGGTGTCCCCCACAAACAAATGAATGTGTTCTGATAGATCGATCCTCAGCTGATGGCATTTTTTGTTTTAGATCATTGATGAAGCTGTATTGTTGGGGGCGGGCTTTTGGGGGTTATTAGCTAGCTTCCTCTTGCCAGTATTTGGCACACCTTCCTGCTGCTGTTTGCAGTGCTGTGGCAGAGGTGATGTCTAGCCCTCTGCTCATGCCATCATTTTCCCTGCCAGGATGGAGTCTCCCCTCGAGTCTGTAAGCCAAATAAACCCATTCCTCCAAAACCCGCTTTTGCTTGGGTTCTTTCTGCACAGCAACTAGAATGCTGACCGCAACAGCATATAAAAATGTTTAATTGTCTCTTAATTCTAATGACTGAAAAGTCCAAATTGTATGTCACCCACATCTGATGGGGACCCTGGCTATGTCACAACAGTAAGTATCCACCTGGCATCCTTAGATTATATAATTCCCCTTGTACCATATGGGCACATCTCTTAATGATTGACATCATCCATTCTCAGATGCTTAGTTTTTTGAAATATTAGCCATAATTAATTATTACTATACATATGTCAAATAATTTGCTATCTTTACATGATTGGATACAGTAATCAGCTCTTCATATCCATATCAGTTTATTTTTAAAAGTTGTATTTTTAAAGATAAATCAATGGTATTTGTATATAATGTGGGGTATAATGTGATGTTTTATTTTATGAATACAATGTAGAATAATTAAACCAAGGTAACAACTATTCGTTCTTCTTGTTGAGAAATTTTAAAATATAATATTTTAGCACTTGTGAAATATACAGTATTTAATGTTTCCTATGTTTATCAAGTTGTTGAATATACCTTAAAGTATATTGTTGCTTTGTACTTGTAAAGCTACTGCATCTGTACTCTAGCAATTCCTTCCTTATATTAGCTTATTTCCTTTTTTTTTTTCAGTTTTTGTTTTTAGAGGTAGCGTCTCAATCTATTCCAGACTAACATGGAATTCAATATGTAGTCTCAGGGTGGCCTGAGACTCATGGTGATCCTCCTACCTCTGCCTCGGAACCTCAGTATATCAAGGTCCTCAGCTCGATGACATCTACAAAGTTCTCTTTGTTATGTAAGGTAATGTATCCAAAGGTTTCTGAGATCAGGTGAAGTCAACTCTAGAAGATTATTAGATAGAGTAGACTGAGCAAGCAAGAGGAAGGAGCAAAGAGTTATCAAGGGCTTCTTTCCTTTAACTAAAACTCTTAAATTCATTGCCAAAGCAAATAAAGGAATCTTCAACTTCTAAAAGTATAGCCAACAATACCAGAAAGATCTAGTGTCTTCTAAATGACATTAGTAGAAACAGTTCAAGTATCTCTGTAGCAGAGTTGCTGGCTCATGCCTTTAATCCCAGCCGTCCAGAGACTGAGGTAGAAAGATCCCTGTGACTTTGAGGCCAGCCTGAGCTATAGAGTTACAGATCAACCTATGAGAGAGTGAATCTTTGCCCAAAACAAACAGAAAAAGTGAAATTTGGAAAGTGACTTTTGTGCACCTGGAGAATTCCATAAATACAGGAAGGCATGAAAGAGATTCTGAGTGACAAGAAAGCCTGGCAGGTGTCCATGGAGCTTGGACTCAAAGATTAGACTAATTTTTTTTTAAAATAGAAATCCTGACCATACTAGTTATTTATCACCTGGATTCATTGCTTGTTAAAATGTAAATTGCTGCTGCTATGCCAATTATAACTCATTAACTAGAATATTGGGGATGAGCCCAGACAGCTAACAGCTATAGTTTATCTTTTAAAAAAAAATTCCCAAATGATTCTTTTGCACATTATGTTTGAGAAGCTCTGATGAGGTATATCAGATAGATTAGTAAACTGGCCTATAATTAAAAGTATGTCCCAAATTGTTTCCTCTGGAACATTCTGGTTGTTTTACAGAAATCTCTTGCTTCAATTTATGAACAACTTGGGTTTTTTTTTTCCTTTTCTTCCTGTCACTTTAAATTTCCAGTACCATGAGAAAGAGAGAAAGATGAAAATGGAGTTTGGTCTTTGTCATAGTTGTAATCTGTGTGGATTCTACAAGGCATAGCCAAAGGATAAATGATTGGCATGAAATTAATCAAAAGGAATTGTTGGATTTCAATTTCTAATGTTAAAATTGTATCAAGCACCTTGAATTTGGTTTATTTAAACTATTCCTTATGTTGTGTGATTAAGTATTCCTTCCATTTGTTTTTTTTTCTTCCTAGAGAGTACAAATTATTTTCCTTTCTATAATTTTATCTTCTGCTTTTCTAATGGTTAAGCTTTTCTAATGGCTTCTTTAGCTTTGCCTGTGTATATAATGATGCCAGCAGCTATTTACTTCATTCAACTAAGCTACACTAAGAGCTAACATTATACTCAGTGATATATTTTACCAGGATTGAGATCAGGTATTGTGTGCCCCAAAATTGAGATATTTCACTTTTTAACTCTGTTTTTAGGGATTTTTTCTCCCGCGCCTGAAATCTTAGGCTTGCTGCCTGTCAATTCAGCCATAGTTTTCTTTGTTTGACCCAGTACATACTTGAAGTAGGGTGTTCCTTAGAGACCTCCAGTTTTCACATCCTCTTCCTTCCTTTTCTTAGATTAGAGTTGTCCTGGGGTGATAATGATGACTTGGAGAAAGCAGGAGTTTCTTGGGTTTAGCAAGAATTCTGGAGGGAGCCTAAGCCAGCCTTGTCTGTAAGAAAGATTAACCAGCTGCCTCCCTACTCTATCACTCGTTATTTTCCATTCTGGAATGACCCTAATGCCAGTAAAAACATGTCCCAGAGTGTATAGGTGGGGGCAGTAGGCACACAGTGACTCCAATTTTAACCTGGCTTCTGACTGGAGAACTTCAGTTCATAGCACATTTCAAACACAAGTCAAGTGGCTTACCTTGGACTTATCTTGGGCTGCCTGAGATGTTATGGTCAAGTGCATTTGAGAGTCATTTTTAAACAAGACAGAATCAGGAATTGGAATGGAGGTTGTGAAGCAAGTATGCATTTTTTATCCTAACTGGGAAATCCTTTTATTATCAAAATAGTTCTTATCAAGTGAACACAAAGTGCCTGGAAATGACGTTTCCAGTGAAGGGAAATGGCCCAGCTGTGCTGTTTTTGGCTTTCTCTCATTTGTGCAACAGGAAAAATATTAATCAATGGGAAAAATATTTCCTTTCTGTTAATTTAACATATGAGTTTTAGGTAGTGTGGGAAATAGTAATACTTAATGCTTTTATGTCATAACTTTATTACATAAATTAAAAAGAACTCTTTAGAAAATTATTTTTACTTAAGCTTCAAATTTACACCTTTAGAGATTTTTTCTTTTGTTAACTCTGTTGAAAACTTCCGTAAGTATAGAGAATACACCATAATAATCCTCTCAAGTCCTGTTCCCTCCTCCCAAGTCTTCCCTCCACTCTCTTCTATTTTAATGTCAGAAGTTTTACCCTCCTGTAATGTAGGATTTGTGTAAGTAGTATCAGCCACCATGAGGTCCTAACTGGTTGTGTCCAGAAAACAGCATTGCAAGCACGAGAACTTTCCTTTGGCTCTTACCTTCTTTCCACCACCTTTTACACAATGGTCCCTGAGCCTTGGAAGGTGTGATAGATATTTCTCACTTAGTGCTGAATGATCTGTTGTCACTTCTCAGCACAATGTTGAGTTTGATTCACCCCAGTGGTCAGGGCTATCTGAAAAGAAAATCTTCTATAAACAGAAGTAAGAGGAGCATTAATATATGGGCATGAATATATTTTAGAGGGTAGTTCTATGAGCATAATATATCCATTTAGTTAGACAACAGTAGTAGTTTCCTCCCAAGGGTTTATGACTCAGGTTCTCACTACTATACAAGAATTCTCTCCCATGGAGCAAGCCTCCAGGCTGATCAGAGAGCAGTTGGTTTCCCCCATAACAAACATGTATCAGTTTACCAGTTGACACATTTGTCCTGGCTGACCAGCTGTAAGGCTTGTAGTGTCCAATGTTAGTGACCTCTCTTCCAAAGCACTGTGTGCTACAGAGCTCTGTCTAGCATCCTGAGAACTAGTCAAGAGGGAAGAGCTTAGTTCCTACTTGATTTCTCAGTGACCTACATACTAAGCATGTGGAGTCTTCAGCAATAGGGTCTTAACATCTAGTTCTTGTGGGCAACCAAGAGCCTTGGCAATAGTCTGTAATGTTTGGGGGCATCAGGGACATCCATGGCCAATAACTCAGTGTAGGGTATTCCGCCCTTGCACTGAAATTTTTCTAATAAAATCTATGGCTTCTGGGTACAGCGGTATCTGCCTCTGTAGAGTACTTTCGCCCTAATGCTCTCTTTTTTTAAACATACATATTTTTTTTTTTTTGGTTTTTCCAGGTAGGGTCTCACTCTAGTCCAGGCTGACCTGGAATTCACTATGTAGTCTCAGGGTGGCCTTGAACTCCCGGTGATCCTCCTACCTCTGCCTCCCAGGTGCTGGGATTAAAGGCGTGCGCCACCACGCCCGGCCTAAACATACATATTATTAACTAGCAAAGAAGTAGATTTCCATATGACTTATTCATAAGAACTTAAATTTTGACTAACTCTCTTCCCATCCCATTGCCTCCCTTAACAAACTTAGACCATTCTATCCCCAGTATTCTATTCGTCTACTTACATATATACTATACTATACCCTTGAGCCCGCTCTTCTCCTCCTTCCCTCATAGCTCCATTTTAGCTTTCTGACCCTACTACTGACTTTTACTCCTACTCACATTCAAGTCTAAATATTTGAAGCTAGGATCTACATATGAGAGATAACATGCAGTATTTGACTGTCTGAGTCTGGGTTATCTCACTTAGTATAATCTTTTCCAAATCTATTCATTCCCTTGCAAATTTCATTTTTCCTTACAGATGATCAAAACTCCATTGTGTAAATATACCACATCTTTAGTATCCATTCATCAGCTGAGGGGAATGTAGGCTGGTTCCACTTCATAGCTATTGTGAATAGAGCAGCAGTAAACATGGATGAGCAAGTGTCTCTATAGTAATGAGTAGAGTCCTCAGGGTATATGTCTAGTAGTAGTATAGCTGAATATAGCTGAATCATATGGTAAGTCTATTCTTAGCTGTCTCTGGAAACTCCGCATTAATTTCCATTATGGCTGTACCATTTTATATTTCCACCAACAATGGAGAAGGGTTCCTCTTTTCCCACACCCTTGCCAGCATTTATTGTCATTTTTTGGTGGGAGTGAGATGGAATCTCAAAGTAATTTTAATATGCATTTCTGTGGTGGCTAAGGATGTATAACATGTTTCTAGATAGTTAGTGGCCATTTGTATTTCTTCTTTTTAGAATTTTCTATTCCATTCTAAAGCCTATTTTTGATTGGGATTTTTCATTTCTTAGTACTCCATGCATTTGAAGAATGAAAAAGGTATAGAAGGGCTGAAGAGATGGCTTAGCGGTTAAGGCATTTGTCTGCAATGCAGAAAGACCCAAGTTCAATTCCCCAGTGCCCACATAAAGCCAGATGCACAAGAGGGAGTATGTGTCTGGAGTTCGTGCTATGCCCATTCTCTCTCTCTCTCTTTCTCTCTCTCTCTCATAAATAAATAAAGTATATTTAAAAAAGGCATAGAAGTCTATCATGAAGCACAAAGTTCCAAGGTCTGCTGCTGAAATACAGCATGTGAAGCAGCGTGATATGTCCCTTTGTAAGAGGCAAGTTAGCCCATTGTCTGAAGTTGAATCAGAAGACATTCTTGAGATGCTGCATTATGAAGCAGGGGGATGTCCCTTTATTAAAGGCCAAAAAGATAATTGTTGGATGTGTACAGAAGGATCATGGTTTGTAGTGGAGACCTGAAGATGTATTAGATATACCAGGACTTTACAAAGGCTACTATGGAGTGCTATTGACTAAGGCTGAAAGCTTTCCCCTAGCTACTCAGTCCAGTTGTAGGAACAAATGGCAAATCTAGAGACTGTTGTCAGTAATTATGGATGTTGGACTTTTACTGCAGATGGTGATGTTTACCTTATTGTTATAGTCAGCCACACACCACTGGGATGAACCTCCAAACCAGGCACAGTTATGGGAGAAAAGAATTTATTGAAGCTACAAATCCAGCAGAAGTTCCATAATGGTGAAAGAGGCTGGTCCCCCTTTCACAAATCCAAACAGAGAGAGAAAGAAACCATCACCAACACCACACATAACACACAGCAAACAGGCATGGAGGAGAGAGAGAGATTTCTCCCCCTTTATATAACCTTAGGGCAGGGTCTTGCAACCCTTTCCCAGACATGTTGACTCCCCGAGTCTCTAGAATTTCCTTCCTGTATTGCCCTCCCAGGAAAGTATATTTGTTTTTAGCTCCCCTGAGCTTTCTTACATCCTGTCCCCTACTGAGAGGGCTGTCTTCCTGTAAACAATCCAAGATTACTGAAAAAGTCAAGTTAACAACAAAATTTAGCCAACACTTATGGTTATTGATTTTGTATTGGTCCACTCTTTCCTTGTTATGCATTTTTGCAATGGAAATGTTTACTCGGTGCCATTATGTGTTGAAAGTATACAACTTGCTTTGATTTTATAGGACTTACCCATTATTAGACAGTGTTAAATCCCAGATGAGATTTGGGATTTTGGAACAGTCTTAAAGTTGGTAAAGCTTATGGGACCTTTGAAGTTGTACTAATTACAATTTGCACTATGATATGGTAATAAGACTATGGGGGCCAGGGACAGAATGCGGTGGTTTGAATGTGAATGTATATATCCCAAATCCTTATGTATTTTTTGATAAGTTTAAGCTTTGTACTAAAGTCTTAAGCAGACTGCTCGAGGAGATGTCATTTGAAGTGAATCCTGGGGTCCAGCCCTAAGATATATTTGGGAACAGATCTTAATTCCAGCCCAAAGATGTGTGGAAAGCAGTTTAAACTCTGATTGTTTGAGTTTCTGAGGCTGGTTATTGGTGATTTATCTCTGTTTAGATCACTGAAAGGGAGCCAGCTTCTTCTGCCTTTAATAAAACTTCCCCTGGATCTATAAGCCTGAAAAAAATCCCTTCCTCTCATTAACTGTGTCTGGTTGGATGTTCTTACCAGCAATATGGAGCTTATTACAAAAGGATCTGTTTCATCCTTGTATTTATAGATGTCCAGTTTTACCAGTACCATTTATTTAAAAGGTTATCTTTTCTCCTGTGAGTATTTTTGACATTCTTGTCAAATATCAGATGGCTGTGGATGCCTAGGTTTCCTCTATGCTATTCCATTGATCTACATGTCTGTTTTTGTACCAGGGCCATGCTGATATTGTTTCTATGGCTCTGTAATACATCTTAATATCAGGTATAATGATATCACCAGCCATATTTTTTAACCTTTCAAGCCTTTATTGTGACAGATTGAGCCAAACAACCAGGGTTCTCATTCCATTGATGTCATATGCCACGACTTCTTGGGTGGCTCACTTTTGGAACACAACTCGGAACTCTGTTCCCAAGGCAAAAGAGATTCACGTATTTGTTTGCAGCCCCTGTGTCTTCAAGTTGGCCATTTCTTTAAAAATATATTTATTTATTTCCAAGGAGGGAGGGAGACAGGGAGCAATGGAGAGAATGGGTGCACCAGGGCCTCTAGCCACTTTGTGTATCTGGTTTTATGTGGATACTGGGGAATTGAACCATGGGTCATTGGGTTTTACAGGCAAGGGCTTTAACCTCCAAGCCATCTCTTAAGCCCCAAGTTGGCCATTTCTAAGAGAAAGTTGTGTTTACAGGTTTAACTCCTTCAGTGCTTTGTTGTAATTTTTGGAGGACCTGATTTTTTTCACCTGATTTTTTGTGTGTGTTTCTTATATTATTATGTAGAGATCTTTGCATCTTGATTTATTTTAATGCTTTGTTTTCTAGTTATCTGCTGTGTTCTTAGACATCTAGATCAGAAGATATATCTTCTGGATAGGAGCTCAAGGTGCTAGATATGGCTTCTATGTTACTCCCAGAGTAATAGCAGGAGTTACCCAACCTATTGAATATGCCTGCTATGGCAAATGCCCTCATTGCAAATTTAACAACAGTTTTCCTTTTGACTTCAATAATTACAGGTTGGTTAAAGAACCAGGCTTGTAGAAGTATGCTAAAGTTTTGGTAATTTAGAAGTAGGAGCAGTATAGAATGTGTTATTGTGAGTATTGTGGTATTTACTTTTGAAAAACATGGAGGTGACACAAGTTTCTGGGAAAGGGCATTTGGGGTGCTGTTAGCTTCTACAGATTTCAGAGATCATTGGGACTATGGAACATTCTAATTGTGGAGAATAACATGGAAGGAATAAGGTAGAAAGAAACAGTGCAGGAAAAAAAGGTTAGAAATAGAGGGAAAGTAGACATGTTGTGCTTAGAAACAGTAGTAGGAAGATTCCAAAAATAGTGGGATAGGTGGAGAAAGATAGAGGAAAACCTAAAATCCAAGTGAGCAATATACAAATGTGAACAAATCTGACATGGGGTATTTAGGCATGAATGGGAATTAAAACAAGCAGACAAACTAACAAAACCAAAGATACTGAATTGAGTGGCTGTGGTGACTCACACCCTTAATATCCTCAGTTGGGAGTCTGAGATTCCTGGACTACAGTAGGATCCATGTCAGTTTGGGTCCACAGTAAAACCCTCCCCCAAGAAAGAAAGAAGAAAGAAAAAAAAAGGAAATATATACAAATATCAAAAATGACAAAAGTTAATCTCTACACACAATTTATTTAAGAATGGCAGAGTAGACTAAAAGTACATCAGTTAGCTCTAACATAACAGTGTTTTTGTCTTAGTGGTCTAGGTTTTGATTTGTTTACCTCCTTGGGCTTCTTTTCTTTGCCACCTGCACTCTTATGGAAGGTGTAATTAGCACTTCCAATGTAGTCTTATATACCTGGCTTTGGGGTATGTATTGCCCCTATGTAAAACAGTCCTGTTTGTGGGTGTTTTTTTGTCTCACCTACATTGATTGTAGAACTGGTTCCCTCTTTGCTGCACTGTGGGCTCTGCTCAGCTAGTTGAATAGGTAGATCTGTTCTTCAGATCAGCTGTGTGAGATGTCTGGTGAGGAGAGGTGGCTCTAACCCCTTGGCATCCTGAGAACTCCAGTGGTTTCCTGTGCTAGCAGATGGGGGAGAGGAAGGCTGTGGAACATTCTCTGAAATTTTCTGGAGGTGCTCAGCCAGTAGCTGTTGTTGATTTTGCAAGGCCAGTGTGAGTGGGGGAATCCCTTCCAAGTAGTTCTGTTCTTGTTGGCTTAGACAAGACCTGATGTGCAGAAGTTCTTTCCCAGTAGCCAGCTGGAGCCTGATCCTTGCTGGTAGTGTGATTGCCAGAAGATCCATCTGTCTGTTGGGGTCTCATGTGTGTTAATAATTCTTTACACACCTTCACTTTTTGGTAGAAGAGTGTGTTGTATGTTATCTTGCTTCTTTTTTACCCCAGGTTTCTTTGCTGTGGCTCCTATTCTTTCATCTTAATCATAACTCCTGTGTTTTATTTTATTGATCCCACAGCTGAAAACTAGTGTTAGAGAAAGCTCTAGGTTCCCTGTGATCATTATGTGGAATAGTAGAGGGAAAAAAGATCTAGTGACTCTTTGTAATTTGCCACTTGGAAACACCTTTTTCCCATCAACTGGAAAGTAACTAGCAATTCAATGTTTCTTCATAGAACAAATTGACAGTGTTTCTCCAAGCATACAAAGTTTTTCTAAGGCAAGTGTTCCATACCAAGCTGTCCAGATTTCTACCTGATCTCTCTGTTTACTTTTTGAACCCTTATGGAAACCCAACTCCTACAGCATATCAGAAGGTTCCAGCCCAATGCATTGTCACCCATCAGGTAACCATGTGTCTCCATGCCTCTTGTTGAAGGTGATGAGGCTCCGCAAACTGGCTCAGCAGATTGCAAACTGCAAGCAGTGCATTGAACGGTCAGCATCACTCATCTCCCAAGCAGAACACTCTCTGAAAGAGAATGACCATGCCCACTTTCTACAGACAGCAAAGAATATCACTGAGAGGTAAGGGGGGGCGATGCTGGGAAGTTCTTGAGTTGCTGGTCAGTTGTATCTGGGTCTGATTGGTTGGCCTTACTCCCACCTTGTTTTTCTTTTCATTTTAAAGGCTGCATACCAGAAAGGCTAGAAGCTTAGTACTGAATTGGTCCAGCTAAGGTTGCTTTCCTTTGTTATGACAAAACTCATTCAATAACAGCCTGGATTTCAAGGCCTTGGCAGCAGCATTCCACCCATTAGAAAGAATAAAATCAACCTTCTTGTATATGGAAAGGCAGGGCACAGAAATGCATTTATTGTGACTCTCAGACTCGATGCTATCATACACTTGGTGACAAAGAATTGAAGTGCAGGCACAAACATAAAAGGGAAGCTTATCTTTCATTGCAGAATTCATTTGTCCAAAGAAAACAACCACACAGGTGTTGTTCTCTGTTGGGCCTGTTTTTACTTGGTTGAGAAGGTTGGCCTCACCTGAAAAGGTCGAGGATGCTGACTCTTGTGGAAGAGAAAGGACTAAACTGTCAACCACATACTGCCTGCTTTTAAAATACTGTCTATTCCACAGGAAGAAAGTTAGAAATGACATTATCTGAATGGTCAGATCAATAGTAAAACTGGAAAGATATATTATTCTTGAATTACATTTATTTGTTTTGCATTAAAAATTACTCATTTCCATGGCTGCAAACACTTGCAACAATTCCAGTGGATCTAAAGAGAAGCACTAGGCTGGGCTGGGTACAACCAATGCCAAGTAAATCTTTGGGCAATCCTAAAGACCTTGACTCTGCATTGATTTTAATTTTCAACCACACTTTGTTCAAAACAACAATAGAATCCTGTCATTAAAGGAACCCAAGGAGCTCATTTATACTGGTCTCTATCATAGGATGGAGATCAGCAAACTGTTTGGGAAATCCAGAGCTGACCAAAGTGGAACACATTTTGTTACTATGATGTCTTGCAGGGTTTGGTCATGGTGGTCTGTTGTGTTTAGAGGAATTCCTATGAATATTGTAGCCCTAGACAAATTTGCCTTTTGGAAAACTGGCCCCATGTGCTCACTTAACAACCAAATATCTTACAGATTAGAGATAGCAAAGCAAAAAGGGGAACACTGTTATAAGCATGAAGGAGGTATGCAAGAGTGTTACATAGAGGTTAACACCTGCACCCACATAATATACAGAGAGAGAGAGAGAGAGAGAGAGAGAGAGAGAGAGAGAGAGAGAGAACAAAGGAGTTAGAAAGTAGCTTAACACTAACAGCTCTGATGAATGTTGGCAGATTATATCAAAGGCAAGAAGATGGGCAACAAGGATTTGGGTAATAAAAATAAAAACATAGCCTGAAATGTTGAATTTGGCAGATATCCCTTTGCCTGTTATTCCAATTGGAAATTTGAAATTGTAGCCAAAGATGCATATCTTTTCCTTCCACCAAGGAAAGAAACTATATAGGTGTTAAAAGCTGCAATAATCTCCAGAGTTTCTTTCTTTCAGTCTTCTCCTCCCAGGCAAGGCACTATCATACAGTTGATTCCAACTCAAGGTTCCCACCATCAAGTTGGTGCTTTTAACATGCTGGAAAAAAACATGGGTCAGTTAATTGTCTGTGCACTATGGAAGCAAGGGAAACGTGGGAACAAAACCCTATTTATGAGTGTTCCTGAAGACAGAGGTCTTTTCTACTGAGATGAGGAAACCACTAAAGCTTGATTATCCATGTTCTGAGCAGTTTAATCTATTGACTCATAACCTGAGTTCCATGTGAACAGCATGATGATCTCAAGTTCAACACTTCCTAAAAGCTCATTTCAATTCTCCCTGTTGGACACTATGACACAAACAGAATTCAAGATGAGTTTCACTTTGAAATCTTTCAGAGGGAGTTCAAATGGAATCATAGCGTTTCTTTCAGATTTTCTTCACTGATACAAATATGATAGGTACCTTGGTATGTAGTTTGGCATAAAGGCTTCATAAACATTTGTAGGATATTTACTGAAAGTACAGTTTGATGTACACCCCTCCCCATATTCAGAGATCTAAATGAGCAATGGTTAGAATCAATAATTAGCTCAATTCCCTTGGGCATAATATTTAGTCAATAAAATCACACAAGACTGTCCTTTACTGCTTCTTGGTGAACCACTCCTGAGAAGTTAGAATGTCAATGCTCTTTATAAGAGCATTGTCCACTCTTCTTCAAACCCTTCAATCTTTCATTTCCAGAGCTTACATCTCATCATACTGGCATCTGTGGATTCCAATGTCATTCCAACTATGAAACTGGGGATTAAGCATTCTCCTCCCCTCCCTAGATAGCATTGAACATCTGACAAAAAGACATATATGCTGTATCTGGGAATTTTGCATGTATAATATTTTCCCACTGTGTGTAATTAGCAAAATTAATTTACCATTTTAAAGTATACAATTCATTGGGTGTGCCTATTATGGATATTTCATACAAATGGACCACAAGCTATATGGCATTTTTGTGTCCAATTTTTAAAACACAAGGGCTTCAAGGCCATCATTCTGTGTTGTAGCATATGTCAGCACTGCATTCCTTTTTATAGTGGAATACTGTTTCTGTTGTGGGGATAGACCACTGGGTATTTTCTAGCCAATATACAGTATCTTTGTAAAATTCAAAGCATTAAGAGTCATTAAAAGAATCAAGAGATAAATGGGATGTGAATTTTCTACATGATATGGAAGGATGCACCCCTGAAATTCTTCTTGCTGCTGCCAGCCAGCTGGAAGACCTGCTCTAAAATGAACATCAATGCTCATTATAAGAAAATAAGTAACGAAATTTAGAGCTAAATCAGTTCAAGTTGTTTCTTTTCAGAAAAATGTTCAGTGTCCTAATGCTTACAGAGTTTAACAAAACATCAAACTCAGTAAGATTACAAGTAAGGCATCATTTTCTTGTGCTCAAAGGTGGAATTATTCAGGCCCGTTTTCTTGACTTCAAGAGAACAGATGGCATTTGTGAACAGTTACAAAGTTCTGCGATTAATAACTGAACTTTCCAAATCAAGTTGAGAACACATTGAAGGAGACTGGAGCATACACCTTGCTTTATAGTTTATACATGAGAACTCTAACCAGAAAACTTGAGCAAGGAGGAGAAACAGTACATCCACTGGGGGAACTTGCAAGGAGGCTCATGAATATTTTCCATGCCATCTGTTGGGAATATAGTACCAAAACTTGAAAAAGAGCCAGACAAAAAGTCCTTTTTAATGTTTATTTGAGAGAGGCTAGTAATTGATTAAACTAATCCAATATCTGGAAACATTCTTTTTTAATCTCCACTTTGCCTTTTATGCAGTTTGAAATTTTGGAGGCTTCCCTTTGAAGTAGAGCTGAGGGAGTCTGAAAGGAACAAAGAGTTTTTCAGATAGATGTGTGAAAAAACGCCTGGAGCTATATGCTTTTTGCTGGGGTTAGATGTGACTAGACTGGGCTGTTAAATACACAGCAACATGAAATATGAAGATTCTTTTGCCTCCATAGGGAATTTTTTTTTCTGATATGTAGAAGGAGGTTCTGTTTTACCCAATTCCTTTGCTTTTTCTTTAAGTTTGCATTCATTTGTTTGTCACTGTTGTATTGTACCATCCAGAGGTGAGACATTTTTCAAAAAAATGATATATTTTCCATTTTTTTATCTTTTTGATAATGATGTTGAGAGCCACATTGACATTTCTAAAAATTGTTTTGTTAAAAATTACAGAGTCTCCATGGCAACTGCATCTTCCCAGGTCCTAATTCCTGAAATCAACCTCAATGACACATTTGACACCTTTGCCTTAGATTTTTCCCGAGAGAAGAAATTGCTAGAATGTCTGGATTACCTTACAGGTATTGTCTTTTATATATATATATAAAATATATATATATATTAAATATATATATATATATATATATTTAATATTGTATACATTCCGTAATATAAACACATTGCCACCAGGTCAACTGTTTCAAAGATCCAGTGTGTGCTTTTAACTTTGGAATGTTAATATTCTCATAAATGATTTGTGTGCACTCTATTTTTTTAACCAAAACAGTACAACCCAGGCATAAATAGGGGGCAAGGACAAAATAAGAGAATCTCAATTGACAAAAGCCAGGTGTGGTGGTGCACACCTTTAATCCCAGCACTTGAGAGGCAGAGGTAGGAGGAACGACATGAGTTTGAGGCCACCCTGAAGCTACAGAGTGAATTCCAGGTCGGCCTTGGCTAGAGAGAGACCCTATCTCAAAAAACCAAACAAAACTAAATAGCATATTTACCACCATTTTCCTATCATCTGGGAGGACTGCAAAAACTGAGTTTTCATGTTAGAGAAGCACTTGACTCTCACCATACACTAGTAGAGGAAAACAAATGGTAGCTAACTGACTGTGTCTACTCTGCTCCACGTCTTTGTGATTATGATCTTATCTTAATCTTTGAGATATAAAATTTTGGAAAGGCATTATAATCTTGATTTTGGAAATGGCAGCTCTCGGCCATCTTGTTGAGGTCTGTCAGCTGGGGGATGGCAGAATGAGGATCTGGCTTACACCTGTACACTTTATTCTAAAAGACTATAAATTTCAGGGCCAAGGCCATGGCTCAGTAGTTAAAGACACTTGTTGTAAAGCCTACCAGATCAGGTTTGATTCCTCACTACCCATATAAAGTCAGATGCACAAAACAGTGGGTGCATGTGTCTGGAGTTTGTAGTGGCAAAAGTCCCTGTCATGCCCATGTACTCTCTTTCCTTCCCCCTCTTTGTAATAAATAAACAAATAAAAGTATTACAAAAAATAATTTAAAAATAAAACATTCAATTTCATGCTGGTAGCAAGAGAGCTATGGCTACTCCAACCCTACCAACAAACCGTAGGCCGATAGCAGACATCCGGGTAAGAGATGAGTCACACCAGATCTTCCATGAAGGATCCCTATAGAACCCAGCAGAGAGTGGTGGGATAAGCAAGAGACCCACAACCATAGCCAATCAGTTAACCCAGGATAAGCCAGATAGACAACAATGATTTCAACACAACCTAAAGCAGAAGTACAGAGACCCCCTAAGACCTCATCAATAAACCACCCCTTAATACTCACCCACCATGACTCAGGGAACTGAGCGGAAGAGGGGGCAGAAAGATTGTGAGAGCCATGGTGGGGGAGAATATCCAGAGACATGCCCCCCCCCTCAGTAACAACATACTAGGGTCAGAGGAACTGGGCTGACTCCTAGGCTATCCATCATCCCCTGCCCCATGGACTGATCCGGACTGCCCACAGAGGAGGATACCCAGCTGATTGGGGAGAGGGAAGAGGGAAATTCTGGAAATGGGGATACCAACTCATTATTTCCTCATTCAGTATATCTAATTATGGATAATAAAAATTTAAATACATAAATAAATAAAATTTATGCTGGCAAATATTACCTTGGAAAACATGACAAGAATCACATGGATTTTCCTGGTCTCAGTCCTGTGAGTTTTGGTTTCTTCCTTCCATTCCCTTCTTTCCTTTCTTCCTCCCTCTCTTTCCACCCTCTCTTTCCAAGCTTCCACTCTCTCTTTTCAAGCTTCATGAACAATAACAAAAAGAAAAATATTGACCTCTTCTTAGCAGTGAATCTAAACTTTTCTTTGTCTTAACACCTAGAGCAGAAACGGAACATATTTATTGATAGAAAGAATGTGGACTGCTCAGATTGCTGTCTGTGAAGTCACAGGGTCTGTGACTTGAGGGAAACACCATGGCCACAGTGAAGCCAGATGCGCCCTTGCACTTAGGACAGAGAACCTTCCAAAAACTACATGCTTTCAGTAAGCATGGTTTCAGGTTCTTTTACTTCTTTGTTCTTTTGTTGTCCACGTTGCTGGGATAGGATCTCACTAACGCCCAGGCTGACCTGGAACTCACAGCAATCTTCCTACCTCTGTCTATCTCCCAAGCATTGGGATTAGAGGTGTGCACCACCATGCCCAGCTGGAGTCCGTTTCTTAACTGCAACTCACAGTGTGCATGTTTGTGGGGGAGTGGACAAGGAAGGTGAAGCCAGGGAGAGGGAACACTGTGTTTTTACAGCCTATGGATAGAAAGCAAAGAGTTCTTTATTCAGCCAGCATTGTACCCAGAGGATCAGAGTTTTATTGTGCTTTGTTTTGTTTTCCCAAACTTGCTGTTTTTAGCCTTTCTTCAGCATTTTCAATCTACCAAGTAGTCCCAAAGACTTCCGCATATCTCATGTAATTCTCCCTTTCAAATATACTGCTGCTAATAAAGAAGAAAGAAATTGATTCAAAAAGCATTTATTTATAAATAATGAACCATTATTGGTTTCAAATAAATACAGATATTGTGCCTTCTGAGATTTATTTAAACCGGCACAATCCAGTCAAATTTTCTACACTGATAGAAGTGTTCTGTATATGTACTCTCCAATATGTTAGCCACTAGGAACGTGGACCTACTCAAAATTCAAAATGTGGCTTGGGAATTTTTTCTTTTAATTAACTTTAATTGAATCCGATTAATATTTGGACTGTCATGTGTAACTCATAACTATTATATTGGTCTAGATTTTTTTTCTGGCTGAGCTGTTTTCCATCATGGTATCCTGTTAAAAAATCCCCTTAGTTCAGGGCTGGGGAGATAGCTGAGTGATTGAAAGTACTTGCTCCAAAGGCCTTCTGACCTGAGTTCAGATTCTTAGCATCTACATAAAGTTAGCCAACTTTGACTTCCATTGTTTTAATGCATTGGGATGGCAAGGAGAGTCAGAATCAGGAGAAACCTGATATTCGCAGGCCAGACAATTTGGCCTTCCCAGTGGAAAATGACAACAATAGCAATGCTGTCTTAAACAAGGGTGAAGGCTAGCACCCTGAGGACGTCCCCTGATCTCCACACATGCACTATATCATGTACATGCCAACACACACACACACACATACACACACACACACACACACAATCTTCTTTGTTCTTATATCATTTAGGAATTAGTATGGTTACAAGCAACATAAAAATCCAATTGGTGCTGGTCATGGTGGTGTACACCTTTAATCTCAGCCCTCGGGAGGCAAAGGAAGGAGGACTCTCATGAGTTCAAAGCAATCCTGAGACTATATAGTGAATTCCAGGTCAACCTCCAATAAAAAAAATCCAATTGGCAATGACTAAACTCACGAAGAAATGTTTAAACCACAGAAACAAAACAGAGGCATGTACTCCACTAAGAGGCTATTACTAAGTGCTGACCTCAGACACTAAGTTCTTTCTCTTTCCCTGCTCTCACTTCATTTCTTTTCACAACATGATCACTAGTTGACTACTTAATGCATAATGATGAAATTTTAGGCAAAAAAGATGGAGATGGAAGAGGACAGTTGGGCAAAAAGCTCAGCCATCCAAGTTCATCTTTAGCACAAAACCAAAAGTCTTGCTCAAAAGACATATTGAGCAAAGTTCTACCTATACCCTTGGGCCATTTCCATGTCACAAAATCATTCCCAGGGTCAGTGTAAAATAGAAAATGAAATGTTTGCCAAGGCACATGGTCATTCTATATCAAATCATTGCTCTGTCAACAAAAATGTGTCCTCATTTCCTAATAATTATTTAATAGTATATAAAAATAAATGTTCATTTTAATTTCTATTGGAGCATGAAATTATTAACCAAAAGGAAAATTGATAAAGTGAAGCCATTTTGTACTGAATTATAACAAGTTTGCCATATATCATTGTGATGGCTATTTATGCCAAACTACAGTCCATATGGGATACCTGCTTCTTTGCCTTGTGAACCATCAGCCCTATGTACAAATTTAGTCCCTTTCTAGACATAACACCAATCCTAGCCATAGCATACAATGCTTGGCTGATATTGCCAAGTCCAAAGAGTTTATCCAACATTTATAAGCAGGAAATGAAGTGTGTGGTATTTTAATCCACCATTCCTTGTGTGGTGTTTGATGCTGATTCTCTCAGATTGAAATTGGCAGCATGCTCCAGTTCTCATTTATAGTAAGTCAGGTATTGACTTTGCAGGACTAACCCATTGGGTTACAATCAAAACAGGGTTAGTCTGCCTGGCTGTGCAAACAAGATTTTTTTTTCCCCTATGACATGCCTCTAAGTGGTATGTCAAGTTAATAACCCGTAGAGGTGACATTTCCTTCCTGATTGCAGCTACTGCCATGTGCCTCACAGCTACTTGACTATTTTAAACCTAGATTTTCTTTATATTTAATCAGACATTTTAATGTAGAAAGAACAAAATCTTTCTAGAGTACTTGATGGAAAAATTGCTTAATGAACCATTGAAAATATGAACCTGAGTTTTTATCATTTATTTATTCAGGGTTGATTCTACACCAACAGAGACCACAAAGACAATAACAGGGACATTTTGGGACACAGCTGGGCCTGCATGGAATGTATCTGTCTACTGATTGGTGTCACCAAGTTGCACCATGTGACACTAAATTTTGCATGTGGATGCTTCAGGAGACAGATATTCAAATACATCCTTCAGAAAAAAAATTTCCATATTTAATGTCAATAATTAGATACATTGTGTGAGCAAGTCCTGTGATGGTACCTCCATTTCCCTACTTCCTGTCCCCAAACCTCTGGGGGCCCTCCTCAGTGGGGTTGCTGGACCAGTCCATGGGACAGAGAATTATGAATTGCACAAGAGGTAGCCACTTGTTTTTTCTTTGTGTGTTGTTGCTGAGGGGAGCAATGACTCTGGATATTCCTCCGACCATGGCTTTTACAATCTTTCTACCTCCTCATCCACTCAGTTTCCTGAGTCATGGTGGGTGAGTTTTAAGTCTGCTTTACTGTTGAGGTCTTAAGAGTTTCTGGATTTCTGCTTTGGATTATGTTGTGTATCCTCGGTGTCTGTCTCTATTATCCTTTCCCAGGTTATCTGACTTGCTGTGGAGGTAGGTCTCATGCTCATCTCACCACTTCCTCAAAGGTTTTGTTTGGGCCATATATAAGTTAGGGGTGGTTCATCTCCTGTCTGGATGTCAGGTAACATCTCAGGTCCTATTGGTAGGATTGGGTTGTCCACAGTTTTCACTGCTTTCTGAAACATAGAAACATAGAAACAGAATTTCTAATGGAGAGTGAGATCATTGCTAATTTGACAAGATTCTAATGGGTGTAGCCTCTCTGTAGATCTCTGGTTAGTGGGAGTTTTCCCTTGGAGCCCAAGTTCTTGGTCCTCATAGGGGTTTATTATGGATCTCAGTTCCACTGAGAGTATCTCTTAGCCAGTTATCAAGCCGTTGATTACCCACCTAGGTTTAGCACCACTATTGCACAGATGAGCACTTCTTGACTTGCTGGTCTCTGCCATATAGCAGTGTGTTCTGCATTCTCGTAGCACTGTTGTCTATCAGTGATGTCTGTGTTCTCATAATTTCATGGGCCAATTTCCCCTCACAGCTCATGCAATGCCTTCAAGCACTACACATGCTACCATCTGGGAGCTGGTTACCATTCTGTATCTAGCAGGGTCTCTCAGTGTTGTGTGATGACAGTCTGTGGTATCTTCAGCAATAGGGTCTTATCTTTTGCCTGGGGAGGATATTCAAGAGCTTTGACGTGAGCCTGTCTTATTTTAGGGACCTCTTGGGTCTCTTTGCTTAACAGCTCAGTGTGGGAAGTAAGCAATGACTGGGACAGGGAGTTACAGGCCCAAGTAATTTGTCTTGGGATTAGGGTAACTCCCACATTTTTCAGGGACCTTCCTACAAGATGATGCTCATGGCTTCCTCAAAGGCTTACTGCATGAAAATAAGGATTTTATGGTTATCATTCATTATTGCTTTAGAATGGTGTATAAGTCCCCCCTCCCTTTGTCAGTCTCTAAATTCACCTGTCCAGTTTTCTTACTGTTCAGGTTTAACCACATATGATGGATAATATGTGGTACTTGACTCTGTTCTTGTGTGAGGTCGCTAAGAACGATCTGCTCCAAGTCTATCCACTTTTCTTTAAATTTCATAATGCCATTTTTTCTTTGAGCTGAGTAGAATTCCATAGTGTAAATGTCCCACAACTTTGATATTTGATGGGCCTTTGAGTTGATTCAAATTCTTTGCTATTATTAATTGAGCTGTTATAGATATGGTTGAGCAAATGTCTCTGCATTGAGGTGAGGAATCTTGAGGGCAGATGCTCCGTAGAGGGATAGCTGGGTCCATCCACTATGGAAAACACTGTGGAGGCTCCTGAACAGAAAAAAATATTGAAAGGTTAACTAGAGCACTTAGTTCCTTTTCTGTTTTACAGTTTTTGGCTTTGTTAGTTTGATACAGGATGTAGCATTGGTTGGCCTCAAACTGTAGGTAGGTACCACCACACCCAGCTGAGCCTGCCTTTCACAATGTATAATCTTTGTGGAACTCAGTAGGCAAGAGGCAAAGTTGAGCTCATTGACAACACACCAAATTTGCTGCTTATGATACTTTTCCTAGATATATTTTCAGGTGGTAACATGCAGACTGCTAATATTAAATTTTAAATTTACCATTTCCATAAACATTTCCCCTCTTTTGGGTTTGTTTAGGATTTACCAATTATAATCAGAGTCTAATCTAGAGCAGAAAAGACCTCTGCAATGGCATAGGTAAAGATTGTTTCAAATCTGTAGAGTGTGAACTTGTTTCCCCTTTTGAAGTTCAGTTTCTGGTATAGGAAGAGTGAAAGAGAAAAGCCATGGATTAATTCTCTAAACCACAGGTCAGCAAACTTTGACTGAAAAAGGCCAGATGGCAGATGTATTAGACTTTCCAGGCCATATGGTTACAACTACTCAACTCTGCTTTTCAATGAAAGTAGCCACAGTGCATAACTGAATGCGTCTGGCTGTGTTCCAATAAAACTTTATTTACAAAAATGGGCAGTGGACCACATTTGGCCCACAACCATAAATTCCCAACCCTTCTTTAAAATATTGCCAACACAATATACTTACTGCCTAGTCATGCAAAGCCTAAAACTTCTAGCCCTTTACTGGAGAAGATTTCCCACCCCAAAGTGAATGAATGAAAGTTTATCTTCCTTACTTTTTATTTAACATGTTTTTCACACTTAACGGACTACTGTTTCCTTAATCACCTAGACATCATCTTGTGTTAATGAAGATAATGCCATCCTGACTAGCTCTAGCCCCAATCCTTGTGAGCAATAAATACCATTAGCAGCCAACTAAAGGTTTTATTTGGATCCAAGTCCCTATCTATAGGTTTGTAATCTTGATGGAACTAGCTAGAAAGGCTTGCTTTAATAAACATCTCGACAATGGTACCCCAAGAAGTGTCTGCTGTTCCACTGATAAGCATTCTTGATGTCCACAGCTCCCAACCCTCCCACAATTAGAGAAGAGCTCTGCACGGCTTCATATGATACCATCACCGTCCACTGGACCTCAGATGATGAGTTCATTGTGGTCTCCTATGAGCTCCAGTACACCATATTTACCGGACAAGCCAATGTCGTTAGTGAGTATCTATGACTGTTTTACTTCTTAATTTAACGACTGTTTTTAGGCAGGCTGCACTATTGAGTATAAGCATCAAAAGAAGATTAGGAAGAAAAAG
Source organism: Zapus hudsonius (assembly GCA_004024765.1). Taxonomy (NCBI): domain Eukaryota; kingdom Metazoa; phylum Chordata; class Mammalia; order Rodentia; family Dipodidae; genus Zapus; species Zapus hudsonius. Next base: position 46,446 of record PVHP010002819.1, on the reverse strand, counting down.
CATACAATATTTTTGGCTTCTATTTCCTGCTCAAGCAAGTGATGGCACTCACCTATCTTGTACTAATCAAAATAGCTGGTCAAATATCAATGAAATTAATGACTGTTAGCAAGCCACAAAGAAACTGGCAACCAAATATATGCAGTGAAGATCCATCCATTGTTTCCTAACTTAAAGATCAAAATAAACAATTTTGCTAAGAGTTTAAATGCTCATTAGGTTGATGGTTATCTCTTGAATGAGAGGGAGAAAGTCACTGGGGGAAAAACATGGGGTTCACAGGGTTAATAAAAATTTCTGAGTGGTAATTACATACTTAGTCATGATATCATACTTTTCATTTTATGTATTTTGTATATTTTAATGTATTTTATAAGTGTTGATTCACAGAAAAGATGTAGTAAAATAAATAGCCCAAGTATAGCTAGATATCTCTTCCCCTACAAAGGTCATCTTTGGGCTGTCATTTCAAAGGTTAGTAATAGGCACCTCCTGGGAAGAACTTTTTAAAATTTATTTATTTATTTATTTATTTATTTATTTATTTATTTATTTATTTGCATGCAGAGAGAGATAGAAAGAAGAGAGACAGAGAGAATGGCAACCCCAGGGCCTCCAACCACTGCAAATGAACTCCAGATTCATTTGCCACTTTGTGCATTTGGCTTTACATGGGTCTGAGGAATTGAACCCAGGTTGTTAGGCTTTGCAGACAAAAGTCTTAACTGCTGAGCCATCTCTCCAGCACTCTGGGAAAAACTTTTAGGCTTACCTAAAATCAGAAGGACTCCTTTCTATACTGAAGCCCATATGATATTTGGCATCATGGATATATTTATGATCTCTCACAGGTGTACAGGTCAAAGAAGATTTACAATAGAGTTATTTAAATTGAGCTGAGCCAATAGCAAATGACCTAGAATAAAGGGCTCTTCAGGGGAACATGTTTGCAACTTTTTAAACAAACAAAAAATAGAATATGTCAAAGTAAAATATAATAGCAGACACTTCAACAGATGTTTTTATTACATACATATCAATTTAATGTGCTTTCATTATATAAACCTTTTCTCTCTTAACTATACCATTCTCTGATAAGAAAAGTAATTCTTAGGCATGTGGTATTCAAAATAGAAATTTTGTTGACGCTTAGTTTAAAATGTGGCCCAGAAAGAGAGCAGCTTCTAAGTGACTAACATGTAGATGGCCTACACCAACTAGCAGATCCCCCCTTCCTTCCTTATAGCTTCTTTGAAACAACTGTCTTACCTCCCTTTTCCTAACTGGTGTGCCTTGGAAACTGTCTCTAAAATATTGCCATTTTTTAAGAATGTGTAATTTCTAAGCAGAAGGGGAAATGCCATCAAATGTTATCAATAACAGTGTGGACAAGCTTCTGAGTAGGTAGGGAAGAGAAGGGAGGATGGGAGGAGAAGGAAGAAACAAAGGAGGAGAAGAAATGGGTGTGATAAGAAGGTGTTGGGGGGGGGGTTTGAGAGATTGCTTAGTGGTTAAGGCACTTGCCTCCAGTGCCTAAGGCTCCAAGCTCAATTCCCCAGGCCCCACATAAGCCAGTCCCACAAGGTGGTGGCCCTGGTGCTCTCTCTCTCTCTCTCTCTCTCTCTCTCTCTCTGACTTGCTCACTTGCTCGCTCTCTGTTATCTATCTGCTTGAACATGAATAAATAAAATATTTTTAAAAAAAGGTCTTGGGGGAAATTTTATTGTCAAGGGTACTGCAGACAGCTGTGTGGACACAAGCAAACACTACATAGATTTAAACTGTCGTGGCATGCCTGAAAACATTACGTGATGAAACCCAGCTAGAAAGTTCAGTGAGGAAGGGGAGGCAGAGGGACAAAAATGAGAAGTAGATCCAGGGCGCCAACCCACATCAGTGTGGCTTCAGAAAGTACATTCTCAATCTCCAGTCAGTTACACAGATCTCGAAGGCAAGAAACAGACCTCAGAAGTTCACCTGAGACACTCCATAGTTGCATTTTACTCCCTGCAGCAGGGAGTCATGCCTGGAACTATGCTTAGGTGGACAACTTTGAAGCTGACTTGGGAGTGCTTTGGGGCCAGAAAAGAATGGGGCAGTGCTAGAAGCTGAGACAGTAACCAGACATTGGTGGGAATGTACTGAGGCAGGAATATCCAGGACCTGCAAATGTCACTCACAGCAAAGAGGAAAAGAAGATGAAACTTCCTTAGACTTTTTTAGTTCTGTCCTGTTTTGCTAGATAACACTATCTCTCACTGTCCTTGGATATTATAGGTGCCTTTTAGAACAGGTCTAAGAAGCACTGCTGTGATAATGGTTCTATATTCTTTCACTATCGTTCCAAGACTATGAAATCCTTTGATATTATTCTTCATCTTTATTTGTATAGGCACTGCTGTGTGTCATGAAGAAATACTTTTTCTCAGTAAACATATAGCTCAGCATATAGCAACCATGAAGACCCCAGAACCCATGTTAACAAAAAAGCTGGACACAGTGGCATATACTTATAATCTCAGCACTGGAGAGGCAGAGATAACAGAATCCTTATAGCTCACTGCCAGCCACTCTAGCCTAATTTGTGAGTTCCAGACCATCAAGTGACCCAGTCTCAAAAAAAAAAGGTGGAAGGAGCCCACAGAATGACACCTGACTGGAGTTGTCCTCTGGTCCCCCACATACACATGCATATGCAAAAAGAAATGCCATGTTCTAAAATTTCTGTGGATGTTCATAATATGTATACTTCTTCACCTCATTTTTGCCCTGGGCATTATACAAGGCTATTTCTCACAAAGAATTGCCCTGTTTTTTCATGTAGCACTGGGGTATCCTGTTGTGAAGAAGGGCATAGCCTGACTCATCTTACCTTCCAATGCTGAAGGTTCAGCTGATCTTCAACTTTATAAGCCCTGCCTCCATGCTATTGTTGGACATTTCCCTTTCCGTGCATGGAGAATTGTATTTCTAGTATAATCTCTTGAGGTGCAGTTGATAGAAAAATATTTGCTTTTGAATTTTGATTGACATTGCCAAATTGCCCTTCAGAGAGGTGGCATGTGATTTTTAAAATGCATTTTACCAGCTGTTGGAGCTTATATTTCACTGATCTTGGACATATGTACCATAAGCTGAACATGAGAAACTGAATTTAAAACAAGGTAAACATACCATATACATGATTACATTAAAAAAATGAGGCCTAACTTAACTAATACAGAGCCCAGGACACACTGACCCACACATGGCTGTACTATATAGGATAGTAAGGAAAACACAGAGGAAGGAAAGGTAACAAATATCTTTCATCCTCACTTAAAGAATTACCTCCTTGATGTTATGTGATATTACCAGTTTTTTTTAGGTAAACTAAGCTAGTGATTGTATCAGACTTAAAGTTGAAATTCAAAAGATGACAAAACACATGCTATATCTAGGGAAAGAAAATATTTGACATCATTTTTATACCAGAGAGGGTAGTTTTTGGCCCATGTGTGGAATGTTATAGTTCTCTGAAGTCATTTTTGCTTAATTTAGGGAAAATGGTATCAGTATTTTTATTATGTGAAGTGAATTTCCCCAAAATTAGCAGCTTAAAATAACATCACTTGAGATTTCAGTTTCCATGGATGGGACTTCAGCAACAGGCCCAACAAAGGATGAGTCTACTTCCCTGCTTCTTTAGTTTGTTGGCAACATTTGTTTCATTTTGGTTGTAAAATTGATGGCAGATGATTTCTTCAAAGCCAACAAAGAGGAAGAGAGGCTGAGAGGGAAACAGGGCAAGGGAGAAGCAGGGCTTCAAGTCTGTTGCTGCTGAACCCCTCCAAAAAGGCATAAAGCAGAGTAGTCGAACCTTTGGACATTGTAGCAGCCATCAGCAAACACATCAGGCCACCTTCATAGCTACCTTTTGACACATACAAGCCATGGGCCACCCTAGCAAAAATCTTCACTTGTTTTAGTGACACACAGAAGACTATTCCTTTCCATTAACTCAGGGTTAACAAATTAGAGACCTTCATTACATCTGTGCACTCCTTGACCTTTGCCATGGAATGTAATATAATCCTGAAGATGGTAGACCTTTGTGGTTTACTGGATTCTATAGGTTGGAAACAGGTCATTGGTGTTGCCTACACCCAAGGGGTAATGTGGCAGTCAGCTTTCTCATTGCTGACAGAAAGAACCTGACCAAAAGCAAGCTGATAGGAGGAAAGGATTTGTTTTGGCTTACTGACTTGAGGAGAAGTGCCATCATGATAGGGAAAACTGAAGGCATGAGCAGAGGATGGACAGCAGGTGGCAAACAATGGCAGGAAGGTGTGCCAAACACTGGCAAGTTCCGGGAAGCTGGCAGTAGCACCCATAATTCTGCCTCCAACAATACACTATCTCCAGGAGGCTCCAATTCCAAAATCACCTTCAGCTGGGGATCAAGCATTCAGAACACATAAACTAATGGGGGACTCCTGAATCAAACCAGCACAGACGAGGATTATAGAAAGTCATAAGCAATAGAGAGATGTGGTATTGAAGGTCACCCTGTGGCCACAGTTGGAAATTTTCTTGAAGCAACTTATCATGGACATTTGAGGGGTATATTATAGCCTTGGCTTAGACTTATAAGCCCTGTATCACTTGGCTTGGACTGAAAAACCAGCAACCACAGAGCACAAGCATATACAGGCATCAAGGGTCAATAGGAGATCCTTCTCTAGAATTTCACAGGAGGGCACGCTAGTAACTGGTCAACCCCATTCTGTCCTGTCTGTCATCCTTCTGCAGCCTAGCTTCTTCTGCCAGGCTATAAAGGCAGGTCCAACTATGCCTGCACTTTTCCAGTGTGAGCTGATGTGCCCTCTCCAAAGTAAGTTCCATGGGTCACCCCAGAGTTAGAGAGGGCCTGCAAAGTTCCAAGACAGAAAGTTTGGACCTATGAGGGAGGGGTAAGAAGTAGGGACCGCAAGGCAAACTCAATACCAGATGCCACTTCAGCCCCTCTCCAAAGAAATAATGTATTGCTGAGCTCTGGCTGACTTGACTTGCATACATCCACAGTCTAGAATAATGACTCACAAAGGCCATTCCTGAAGAAATGCAATGAGAGTAAAACTACAGGACATTACTGAGTTCAGAACTTTACATTGGATGGTTCCAGGAAAGGTATTTTGTTTCCCGAAAACAGGGGTCATGTCAGAATGATTTCAAATTATTCAATGAACACTATGAACCTCCCTTGCATAGCACGCAAAAAAATTTTAAAAAAAAGCCCATTAGCCAAAGATGACTGGAAAACAAGGCCACTAATGCTGATCCAACTGGAACCTTATCATAGGGTTGGTAATTCCCTATAAAGCTATGATGGTAGTCCCAGTAGCTACAAGATGAATTTTCAAAAATAATAGAAAGAATTAAGATCAAATATGAACAGAGATACAAGCAATCTCAAATTATCTTCTTAAATATCATCTGCATTCGTACTGACAGAGAAACTTAGATGTGAATCCTGATTTTGAACCTGGCTAGCCCTGTCATCTAACAAAATAATGCCCTCTGAACCAGTTCCCTCACCTGGAAAAAGGAATGTTGTTTTAACTTCATGTGATTGAAGTAACAAGTAAAGACCTCACCCACTGTTTGCCACAGTGATCAAAATTGGTGGGCAAAGTTATTATTTCTATAAAAATATAGAGTGTACTTCCCTGTCATAGCATTTTTAAAGGAAGTCTGATATTTATATCATCTAATAAAAGTTGGTTTGGGGCAATTTTCTAGAATTATCACCCTGATAGATTCTCTCACAATATCCATGTGAAAGACACTCATTGGATGTCATTTTTCCATCTATCCTATCCATCTTTTGTACACACACACATATATATAAATATATATATATATATATATATATATATATATATATATATATATATAAAATGTTAAATGACAAAATCTAATGGTACAACTCTACTAAAAATTGGAACATTTGTTTCGGAACCCACCCAGGGCCCTCTATACCACTAGGAAATCTCTTACTGTCTTAGATCATGGTTCCTTCTCTTGTCCTAATGAACCATGGTTAATTGCTGTCAAGTGGATTTAATAAAGGAGAATTCCCTACATCTGTGAAGTTTATTTAATTATATAAAGGTTCTCATCAATGTACACATTCAAGTGCCAAATTAAAGACACTACATTTACTTTTTATTTATCAATAGGGTTATTATTATACATATTAATCAACTGCTGATTATTAACACTTCAATGTTTTCCATGTTTTTCCCCAAACTATTTTTAATGTTATTTAAAATCCAAAATTGGGGCTTTTCCCCCCAAAAAAATGCTTACTTGCACAAAGTGAAAGCCACAATTCTTAAAGCCATTATTTTGGACTACTTATATGTATTCATTTTAGTCATTTTGAAAGCATTCACAAGTTATTAAAGACATACTGGTTTATAGGGAAGAAGGAAAAGGTTGCTCCTTTCAGTCCAATATGTTAGAAGAAGCAAATGATGTTAGAAGTCTGCTGACTACAGCCTTTCCAAAGGGTGTCCACATTGTACAATGTTCTGCAGAACGATGACAGTTGCCATGCAAGGCTCTGAAATCCCCAATGTAATTAAGATCTTATAATAAGCTGCACTATGATGAGGAAATACAATGAAATAGAATGCCCCAAATCAGAAAACTCAATCAGGCTTCCTTATGGTCCGATGATCTAGTTCCACTGTTGTTTTGATATGTTCAGTTGGAACCTGTGAAAAAATGGAACAGCCAAACAAGTTTGAGACCAAGCAAAGTCTCAGGATAGTTTTTCAGGTGTTTATGAGAACTGTACCTGATTGCCAGTAGCACATCGAGTCTTACTTGGGCACCCATTGAAGAAGCTGTATGGTAACGGCTGGCATACCACCAACGCCAGTAATACAATAATAGTGCACTCCAAATCACCATACTTACATCCATTCCACAGAAGAAAATAGAAAAAGGTTCTTTTCTTGACATTTTAAATCACATCAATTATTATCCTGACAATAATAATAAAAGCAATCATATAAAACTAAGCCCAAACAGTAATTATTAATATTCTTGCAAGTAGATTACCCAGTGTTAAGCTGTGCTCTCTGCTACTCTGTAAACATTTTGTTCTTTTAATATTCAAGAGAAAAATTAGTGACCTTTTCAAAATAGCCAAGATCATCAGAGTCTCTTTTTGTTTGGAAACATTTTCTGAAGCATTAAATGTTTGTCGAGTTGGATGTTCAGTTGTCAGCCAAGTTGCAGTTTGAAGCAATTTCAGACATCTGCTCTGTGATATTGCTGAAAGCATTCCCCCACCACATTAAACCCAGCTTGTAGAGTTTATTGAAAACTTTTTATATTTGCTTTCTTTGACCACAATAGTCATCTCACTGTACTATGTGCAATTAAACAGGAACTGTGTAAAAGCAGTGAAATTGATATGATTCTCATTTGAATCGACTGAATGCTGTTGTGTTTCATTAATGCCCAACTGCTATTGACAAAGATGTAGGAATATGAATGAACTAGCAGGCAGTAGTAAAGCTACCTTTTGTTATATTAATATTATAATAACATTAGTAGTACCCTAAAAATATTATAGGACTCTTGAAGCCTGGAACTCAGAGTTCAAAATGACCTTACTTCAGTTGGCTCAAAATCTAGTATCTGGCTGTGGCAGCCACCAGAAATACAGAGTTTAATTACAGCTGTGTTCTAGGAAAAGATATAGTAAGACCTGATCAGAAGGCATAGAAGGTAGGATGAATCCCTTGTTTCTCTAATATTTACGGAGGTTTCCTAGTCCTACCCAAGGGACACTTGAGGGAGGAGTAAGCACCTCTAGTAAGTCTCTATTAAGTATTAAACACACATCCTCACTCAAACCCTTCTGAGTCTAAAGTTATTTCCTTACTTCATGCTTGCTTTTTCAAGTCTTGCAGCCCTGTGATGAAAATGTTCACAGATGGAAATGAAAAAGAAGTGACAGAAAAATTCACAAGGCCAAGTTCTGACTGGTGTGTACCAAAAACACTATGCACTCAAGACAGTGGGGAGTGTTTCTTTAAGTTATCCTCATCTCATACCAGGAATAAAGTCAAAAGTTAGAGAAAACGCTGATTATGATTGTGATTCAAAGGCAGACTTCAGGGAGTCTATGACTGTCTTACAATGCTGAGCAAATATTTGTGGTTCCATGTATGTGTGCGCACTTGTGAATTTCTTTTCACAGAAAGGTTTTATTAGATTCTCAGAGGGGTGAGCCCACAAAAACATAAAGGGACCACTTATTGAAAGTTGGGTGGGCATAAATTGCCCCAAGATCAAAGCATGTAACCCTTTGACTTGCAAATGAACCAGAAAGGAAGGCCAGGGGAGGTGAGTTTGGAATTCTTCAGGAAGTGAAGGAGTCCAGGCCCCTCTCAGGGACTAGAGAAGGAAAATCAATTGAGAAAGGAAACTTCATGACAGCCCAGTCACCAGGGGTCTGGGAAAAGATTCCACTGGAATGGAGATTGAAGGGTGGAAAGAGGAAAGTTGGGCCCCATACCAAAAAGATGTTTCTAGCATCGGCCAGCTGCAAAACAAAATAGGCTTCCTTTTTGCTACATATTCTTCCAAGCCTCATAAATCCTCAGTCTGCTCCTCAGCCCACATCCTGCAGAACACAGCCAGAGGATCTCCTGCTCCAGTCTGGACCCAGCCATCTCAGGGATTCAGCTGGTCAAAAACCCTGGGGCTGTTTTTTTTCTGCCCCCCCCCCAGATCCACATTGGACCCTGAGCTGCCAGTTGGTGCTGCTGCTCCAGGGTTTCTCGGAGAATGTCTTCTGGATCCACACTCACCAATCACGATGATAGTCATTTTCGTAGCTCTGTTGTTGGAGTTGGGTTGGGAATTGCCTGATGGGCTCATTCCTTCACTAATCTGATGGTGAGCCTGTTCCCTATGATTCATCTCCTGGGATAAGGAGACATTCCCAAAAATGTGCCCATGGCAATGGCATAAATAGTCAAAAGAAACCCTCAAGACCTTGTAATGCCCCCTCTTGCAAAGGGCACATGCGTATTTTGGCCTAAACCAATTGGTGTAACCAAGTGATGTGATCAAATAAAGCTGTATGGTGAGGCAATATATCCCAGCTGTCTAGAGAGAACTGCCAAGCAAATTTGGCCTGGATACAGGGCAGAAGCAAGATTTAGAGGAAAAATGCAATCTGCTAAATGCACCTGTGTTAATGAAGCCAGCTTCTAGTACATGCCTCAGATTTCCTCTCCAAACATTAATGACTAGTGTAATTTGGATGGCTGCAAGGGTGCAGTCAGCAGTTGCTTCTGTTTTTTCCTTATGGCCCCTAATAACACATTATGTACCTATTAAATGTGAAGATCCTAGGCAGAGCCACCTCTTTCACACCTATTCACACAGACCAAAGTTTGCAAAATCAAAAATGTTTTGTGTAGGGGGGTAGTGAATGGATTCACATGTATGTCAGAGTATGCATGCATACATGTATGTGGAAATCAGAGTACAACCTTGGGTGTCATCCTCAGGAACACTGTCCACCTGTTTTTGAGACACTTGTTTGAAACTTACCATGTAGGCCACTAAGTCTCAGGAATATGTCTATCTCTCCCTCCCCAGGGCTGGTATGACAAGCGGGTCTAGCTGGCAATTTGTGAATTTTAAGTCACTTGTCCATTTAGAGCACTCAATAGAAACACACTTTAAAATTTATATTTTTCTATAAATAGGACAGTGAGCATTAGGTTCTTATTGGTTGTCCCTGATAAGAAATTCAAATAACCTAAAATTCTGCCAACATAGCTCATGCTTACACCTGTGTGGTTGGCTCTGCAGGTCTGTGTAACTCGGCCGATAGCTGGATGATCGTGCCCAATATCAAGCAGAATCACTACACGGTTCATGGTCTGCAAAGCGGCACTAAGTACATCTTCATGGTCAAGGCCATCAACCAGGCGGGCAGCCGCAGCAGTGAGCCTGGGAAGTTGAAGACAAACAGTAAGTGCTGTGAACTCAGAGGAACTGTCAGCTCTTATTTGCTTCCTTTCCGGCTGATTGTATCCCCCTTTCTTTTCCTTGTCTGTCTCAGCCAGTGCTGAAAAACTCAAAGAAGCATGTGAGGAGCCAGGGAAGGAGAATTGGGATTTGCCACAGCTACCTCTGGGTTCCAAAGCTGACTTTGTGCCTTCGAGGCTATGAGGTCATTAACCACTCTGCATGTGACTCTTCTCATATAGAAGTAAACAATCTTGGAGTTCTTGTGAGAAACAGAACTACTGACAGAGAGTGGAGTCCCTATAGAATTACTGCAAATTGATAACACTTTGTTCATATATTCTTTTACTCCAAATATCTTTATGTGTGTGTTGTTCTCAACTGGGGTCGATTCTGCCTTTTCTGCCCCAACCCCTACCCACGTGGCATCTAGTAACATCTAAAGGAGTATCAGTACCTGCTTCTGGTATCTGGCAGGTACGCATAGAAAACCTCCCATAATACACAAGTCAGGCCCCACCACAAAGAATGACACAGCCTGTCCTTGTGCCTCATGGTTCTCTCATCTCCCTGTCACTGTCTCTCTCTACATGTGTTTTGTTTTACCCTTCTTTCTTTGCATCATTTTGATCTAGGAATGTGATGCTCTGTAACACAGTCTTTCTTTGCATAAGACCTCCCAAGAGAAAGCAATTAAGAGTGCTGTCACTGTAGCACTGTGCTTCAGATTTGGCAGTCAACAGAGATAATTAATGCCTTTCAAGAGGAGCCCCCATGTAACTATCTCCCTGATTTTCCAGGGCACTATAGAATAGGTGTGACTAGTTTCTTTACATTTTCTTCAGTAAAACCATGATATAATAATTGTAGATGTACAGAGTATCTGTAGCCATTTCAGAGAGTTCTCTATACCTTTCACCCACTTCCCCTAATGTCAACACCCTATATAATCTTGACACATTTGTCACAACTAAGAAATTAACATTGGCGCATTATTCTTGTTTAAACTCTGGGCTTTTTTCAGGTTTTACCAGCATTTCCACTAATGTTATTTCTTTTAAGTGGCTTGAAAAGGCACTTCGCTTTTTAAATGGGAATATTTTAGCTTCATTTGTAAGTTTATACAAAGACAGCTCAAAACAACTCTGATCACTTAAACTATAACACAGTGTGATAGTTCATTATAACCCCACAGAACATGACACCAAACCTATATACACTCATAGCAACAGTTTGTGATACACATTTGAGCATGCATTTGATCCCTCAAACACTGTTGGAGCACCTAGTGTTTTTGAGGTAGTGTATATCCTCCTGAGTAAGGATCGTGTAAGCAAATTCAACTCCTTCCCATGGGAAAGTAAGTATGGTAATTCTTAGTTACCACTGGGTTAGCAACATCTGCAATGGAACTGACCACGAAGGTGCTGGATTTTCAAGGAGTGCCCTGCACAACTGTGACAGCTTTTCAAGGTGGAAATGTGAGAATAAGCCGTATTTTCATGGAGAGGAAACAACATGTGCAATGTCCCAGAGAAAAGGATAGATAATATTTTTGCAGGACAGAAAATGAATCTGTGTGGTCAAAGTATGGCATAGGTTTTGAGGACGGATGAGCTAGGCATGAAGATATACATCTGTGATCCCAGTACATTGGGATGTGAGACCGGAAGATTGACTCCGAGCTTAAAGTCATCCTATGATGCCTAGTAAGACAGTGCCCTGGGTTCTACAACAATAAATACACAACAACAGTGTTAAAAAAAAGAAATTAAAGCCAGCCAGACCTGCACAAACCTATCTTTTCAAGTACTCCACAGTTTGAGACAGGTGGAACCCAAGTTCAAGCCCAGCATAGGATACAGAGCAAGTTCAAGGCCAGCCTGAGCCTTTTTTCTTGTCTTAGAATAAGAAGTCAAACGAGGGCTGAACAGTTGCAGAGTGATTGCCTAGTATGTATGATCCTGTAGGTTCAATTCCCATCACCATAAGATAAAAAAGAACCAGACTGTGAACCCCTCATGTCCTATGATGGAGTTGTTGCTTTGAAGATGAATGTTTGATGGGAAATGGGTCGAAGAGTTGAGATGATGGAGGCTGAAGGAGAATTTGCAAATAAGAAATCTCTGTTGAACTATGATGTGGTGTGTAGATTACAATGAAGTGAGGCTGACAGCTGGGGAAAGTATCAAGAGATTATTTATTACAAGACATAGCCAAGCAAGATACCAGCGGCCAGAATAAAGGTCACACGCCATTCAAATAGCCTTCTCAGGCTAATATGTCCCCATTGAAGCTAAAGGCAGGCATTTGGGGAGCTTGCATAGTGGTTTGTTTGGAAAACACATCTGCATGTGGCAAAGGCAGCATGCTTGTGCTCAGTTACAACACATGGCATAGGTCCCACCCTGCTCTGTGTGTGTGCCTGCATGTGCCGAGTGAGTGTGTGTGTGTGTGGCTGAGAGTTGGAGCCAATGCTAGCAGGTCAGCACAGTTTCTCACCATTGCAAAGCTGATCTTCCTGAAACTTCTGCTATTCCTCACTGGCTGGAGGCCAAACAGCACTCAGCTTCTGTAAATAACGAGCACCATGATGTACTGTCTTCCTGCTCTGCCCATTAGTGTCCAATTATTTTTATTCACATTTATCTTTTACCTTTGAAATGTGGACTATACAAAGAAAAACTATCTCTGAGCTTTTCTTGCCTTACTTTGTAGTTTATTGCTAGCATTTGCCGATGTGGTCATTAGTGAGGGATTTATTTTATTAGACAAGCTAAAATTTAAATTTAAAATTCAAACTACAGGTGTAATCCAGTAGACTGCATAGCCTCTGAGAATCTTTGCTCCTTGATCAGCCCTGAAGGTTTGCTCAACTTCTCCCTTTAAGCTTTTCTTTGATGCTGACAGAAACTTAAACAAGGATCAGCAAAGTATAGTTCAAGGGCTAAATCTGGCTGCCTATATTAGTAAATAAACCTTTATTGGTATCCACCACACCCATAATTTATCTATTTGTATCTGATTCCTCACTACAACAGTTTAATAGTTGCAAAAGAGGCTGCTTGGCCCTCAGAGCTGCAAATATTTACAATGTGATCCTTTAAGAAAAAATATGTGCTGGTTGCTGACCTCAAGGCAATAAGTTTTGATATGCTGGTGCTATATTTCTATCTAAGGGTAACTCATGTGTTAAAGAGCACAGTGTCCTGTGCTGGCAGGGTTAGTTTTTCCAGCTCATACATGTGTTTATTTGCCAGACATTTGTCTGTGATTGTCTGAGTAGAACATCCGGGCAGAAGGAGTCTTCTTCCAACTGCTCCAGTGGCTGTGGGGTTGGACACCATGGTACTACCATCAAGTTGTGTTCATTTTCTGCCTTTAAATGCATTGTGCCCTATGGGGTGTTGAATGGCAGGCAAGAATCAGAACCAATATTGAATGGGAGAAGTAACAGCTATGTCAAAAATGTCTACATATGGGGCTGGAGAGATGGTTCAGAAGTTAAGGCCCTTGCCTGCTAGACCTAATGACTGGTGTTTGATCTCCCAGTACCCACGTAAATCCAGATGCATAAAGTGGTACGTGCATCTGGAGGTTGTTTACAGTACCTAGAGTTCCTGGTGTGTCCATTGTTGCTCTCTGTCTCTCTTCTCTCTCTGTCGACTTGCAAATAAATAAATAAAATATTTTAGACAAATGTCTACATATGACTTTACCAGGATTTCTTAAAAGTGAAATTTTCATACTGCAGGAATGAATGGTAACCTAAAAAAGTTAACTCATTTATTGTATATATGAACACATTCAAGAAAACTGGGCATTACTGTCAATTTTTTCTGACTTTGTTGGCTGAAAATCTTAGAAGTTTTTAGTAACTCTAAGCATCTAAGATTTCATTCATTTTTAACATCATAGAATGAAGCATTTAGAATATTCAACATGTTAAGACTGGAAATCTTGATTTGTTTGGTTTTAGTTTTAGGCCCAACTGAACATAACAGTGGTCAAAAATAGTGTCTTCACTTTTTCTTCCTTTCTAGGGTGTTCTCACCTAGCATGCACCTGTGATAAAATTCTAGAAGATGGTTCATTCATGTTTTTTGATCAACCTTTGCCCGTTTTATTTTAAATATTTAGCAGAGCACTATTAGGTCCTCTGAAGGCTTGACCAGGTTCTTATTCATCCCTAGTGTGCCTAGCACTATACATACAGTTGTTACTCCCTAGTCATATCTTGAATATCATGGATTGTAAACAAATGTCTTTAAAAGTTTTTCTAAAGCTTAAATTACCATTAGCCTACATGGTAGTGTTTTGTGATAAGAAGGATAACTTGGAGCGGCAGGTTTTTTCATTGATTTGACTAAGAAGTGGTCATATGCAAATAAAAGGTGCTTTTCACTTCTTTTTGTTTTGTGAACTTGTTTCCAGGTCAGCCATTTAAGCTAGATCCCAAATCTGCTCATCGAAAATTAAAGGTGTCCCATGACAACCTGACAGTAGAACGTGATGAGTCATCATCCAAAAAGAGTCATACGCCTGAACGCTTCACCAGCCAAGGGAGCTATGGAGTGGCTGGAAACGTGTTCATTGATAGTGGCCGGCACTACTGGGAAGTGGTCATAAGTGGAAGCACATGGTAATCATTTCCTGTCTATTGTATTCCAGCTATTAAAAGGAATGATCATTCTGTACTTTGTCAGAGCATCCATCCACACCAACATCCATTCTGAAAAATCAAATGCCAAGAGGCTGTATCAGTGAGGTACAACTCCAATAATGCTACATAACAAACATCCCCAAATTCAGTGTGGCTTCAAATAATATTCATTTATTATTGCTAATGACTAACCATATTTGTAAGTTAGTTTATCTGGGCTAATCTCAACTTGGGTTTATGTATTACGCTATAGGTTGAGTCTTGGTCAGCTCTGTATTTCTTTTGTCCTCTTTTGATACATGGGCCACCCAGACCATGCTCTTCTCAAACAACCCCCCCCCAAAAAAAGAGCATATCTAAGCCCCTCCTTGTATCACGTCAACCAAATTACTCTTTAACAAAGCAATCTGATAATCTAAAAGCCAATGATATAGAGAAGTATATTATTCCCATGGAGATGGAAGAGTGAGTGAACTTTTGCCAAGCAATCATCTAATCAACCATTCAGCCAACAAGGAAAGTAACTTACTAGTTCACACCCTCCCCTTTTGAAAAAAAATATGGCAAGAATTAGAGGCAAGATCACATCACAAGATTCTGGATTCTGGAAGAGTTACAATATGGATATGTATAATATGCATATATAATATCCAAGTGTTGCCCTTCCAAGCCTTAAATCACAGATGACAGTCTGTGGCTCATAGGTGGCCTGAGGCCTCCTTTGTGAAATAAGGTATTTTGGGAACACAGTCTCCCCTATTCCTTTATTTGTTGTTTATGGTTATCTTTGAAATATAGCAATACTGTGAGCAGTTCAGTTAGAACCATGTAATCCAAAAAGCCAAAAATATTTTCTTTCTGGTGATTTAGAGAAAGAGTTCACCAATTCCCACTTGAAAACATTAATCCTGTGAAGCTAGAGGTGTGGTTCACTGGTAAAGCACTTGCCTAGCATGTCTCTCGGTGCCATGACCAGCACCTCAAAAAAATCCAAATTCTTCCCCATAATTTACAAATTTTGTTGCCTGGAGTGTTTTGTGATTAAAAACCTGGGACAATTAGTGCAAACAGCTAAGGCAGGGAGGGAAGGACAAAGCCGCAATCACTGGCTAGGACAATTTCACTAGGCTGTTACATCAAGCCCAGTTATTTTGGTTCACTTAGTCTCTAACACTAAAGGCCAAGGTCTCATTGGAATTAGTGAACTCTAAAAAATCGACAACCTCTAACCCACAGGTACAAACCATATCCTTGTTTTAACCATTCTGTCTCACAAATGCCTGCCTACTATTGATAAAAAAGGAGACTTTTTTTTTTTACTTGATACAGCTGTGTACTAGGCAAGATGCTGGTGAAATCACTTTGAACATATTAACTTATTTACTTTCATCACAACAACCTACAGAAATAGGTACTGATATCATTTCCACTTTACAGATGAAATGACTGAAGCATGAATTGAAGTTCGCAAATCTCACAGAAGTCAGTCAGGAATTCTGTAGTCAGGAAGCAGGAGTCTACAAACATTGTCTATAAATGGTTTATGCATAAAAGTTTTGTCCTAACTACACAAACCAAGGCTATTAGAATCGGAAATCATTCATGGACAATCCATACACAAATGGACATGACTGAGCATCAACAGAACTTCATTTATGAAAGGGGGCAGGAGTCTAGAGATGACACTTTTTTTGTAGTTTCTTGACCCCTGCCTTTAACTGCTATGCTATGCTATTTAGTCACAAGAAAGGTGAAATATTTTTGAAACATTGCAGTCACTCTTTACAGCTTGTATCACTGTATTTAACAAATGATAGCCTCATTCTTGCTTTAAAAAATCAAACCAGAATTCAAAATTGCATAACCTGCTCATAACCCCCTATCTTGTGGGCAGATCCAGTATGTGCACCGAGGAGGGACCCCAGTGGGTAGGGGGCAGAGAGGAGGGAAATGGGGCACCATTGCAAGATTTGCTCATACAATGTATATAATTATTCATAATAAAGATATTAATTTAAAAATTAAAAACAGTTAAAAATATAAAAAAGAATGTACATTGGACAAGTGACCTAAAATGCACTAAAGTCAAAATTAACTAAGACAAAAACAAATAAAGTCATGTTTTTTAAAAACAAAGCAAAACCTAACTGCATAGCCTTAAGATGATGTGCATTGGAGCATTATGGCAATGCTTCTTTTGATACAAGTGTAATAAAACACTTCTTTTTTATTGGAGGGTATGGAATTTATTTTCATCTATTACCAAAACACATCTAGTGATAAGCAATTTAGTAGGATTCTTTTTTTTGCCAGTTTTTCTTTCTTTTTTTTCCCCCCTTTGTGTGTTGTTGCTAAGGGGAGCAGATGTCTCTGGATATTCTTCTCCGCCATGGCTCTTAGATTCTTTCTGTCCCCTCTTCTGCTCAGTTCCCTGAGTCATAGTGGGTGAGTTTTAAGTCAGACATTTTGATTCAAAACTGTGCAATCAATGCAATGTATGGAAGTCCTTCATAGTACAGGTACAAGCCGATCCAAATCTAGGAAAGTCACAAGTCATATTACAAGCGTGGGTGACTCTTCTTTCCCACTAATGGTACCTATGTTAGCTGGGCAAGTAGGTTTTCATCTGTGGTTATCCTCCTGATTGTCTTTTCCTAGAGCATTTTCTTGTTCCAACATTCTGCCAGGGGATGAAACACAAATCATGCACCTTCCTCGGCTCCAGGATACTTAAAGTTTTCAGCTGCTCTGAGACAAAATTAAAAAAGCACAAAGGTGACTAGAATGAATGCACATTCAGAAAAGCAAATGTTTCTAGTTAATTAATGCACAATATTAATCTGGGATGGAATCCAGTGTCTAAGTGATTGTAACCCCATTAATAATCACCTATGATAAATGATACCTAATCATTATGATCTCAGTGCCATTGATGAATAGCGTGGGAAATTCCACTGGACCACTTCAGTTACATAAACACTCTTTTTTTTTCAGTTACATAGACACTTTTTTTTAATTTAATATTTATTGTCCATAATGAGTTACATTATTTAGTGGGCAAACCATGCGTTGTTATCCCGACTTCCCCAATTCCCCTCCTCCCCATCCTTGATCAGTTGTATATCCTCCTTCGTCAGCATTACTTTTTAAACACCCTCCAGATGTCAAAACTTACTCATGAGGAGGAAAAGAAATTCTACAATTCATTGCCATGCTTTGGGTCTTTACATAACTGTGTCAACTTCAGAAAATCCTCATGTAGAAAGCAGTTTCATATTTTCAGGTAGGCATTAGCAAGGAAGAGGTGCCCCCTATGATTAATAACCTATGACACCTTGATTTGCAAGAGCTAATGACACATGTACTTCTCTGTGAAACATAGTCCTGGCTTTAAATTAACGTTTCCATTATGATCTGTGCAATGGGGCATGTTAACATTGCTCTGAGAAATGTAATTTTTATACTTTTTGATTTTTCCATGTTTTACTGCGTAACTTAATGGAGCATTACATTCACTCTGCACCCTTCATGTTCAATGGAAATATGTACATAGTTTCACAGATTAATGATAATATAATGGTATTTTCCTTTGCTTAATGGACTGTAAACTTGGTTATTTCCTTGCTCTCAAATGCTGTTAATGTGCATTTGGTGTTATATGAAATGGTGTTAACTAAAGCAGTAATTATGGGTTCATTTAGTCATTACGAGACTAGAAGTCAGGGGGACACCAGGGGATTTCTGGGTTTTACTCCTAATTTTAACTATTTCCCCTTTTCTGAATGAAGTCAGCTATCCCCACCACAGCTACTTCCTGGGGTTCAATTAATATTCAAATGGGCAATAAATATCAGAGATCTTTAGCAAAATATTAAAATGATATGCAGCAGTACAAAAGGAAACAATGCAGACATTGTTATTTTGTGATGCAAATGAAGGTCCTTAATTCTCTGGAAAATGAAAATAGGGTCTCCCAAGTCATAGAAAATCTTTGGGAGAGGTATTTTAATCGTAAAATGAAGATAATCCCAAAGTATATGGGTTAGGTCTTGAAAGATACACAGAAGTCAATCAAGGTTTCTAGAGAGGAAGGGAACCAGAAGCTCATAGGAGCCCTGGAAGGGCAGAAAGTATAAATCAGGTATTCTCTACTCTAGTGCATAGAGTCATGGTGACTTGCTACCCACAACCAAAGTAGAGCAGTCCAGAGTTATCTGAAGCTTCAGCACACCTTCCTTCTATCTACAGTTTGCCATGAGGAAAGTGTGCCCCTAATCCTTTAGAACTTCAAGATCTTGTACAAGGCTTTACAGTAGCAGATCCTGACTCAGACTCAAACAAGAAAGGGGATTACAGGAAATGCAACTCATAATGGTCTCTGGGAGAAGAAGATTGACAAGAAGGAAGGGATGATGCTCTGTTGCTAACAGATGGGCTGACACACTTGTTTCATGGATTACCCATTATGCATTCTTTAATTCAGTTATGGCATGCTAGGTTTCTTTTTTTAACACACTTTTTCTTAATTTAATTGTTTTACAAATCCAACATGTGATTTTTTAAAAGAATGCCATTTTAACAAAGGTCAATGAAGTTTCTCTCTTTTTTACAGGGTAAAATGCCATATGTCAATATCCAATTACACTTGTCTGTCCTCTAATATATTAAAAGTTGAACTCGGCGTTATTCACTTTTTCATTAAGAGTGTTGTACTTGACTTATCTTAAAAACTGTGAAATGCTTTGAATATTACAGAGCATGTCTCAAAGAGGTGAAACAAGATGAAGAGCCTTAGAAATTGTAGAACAATTTCAATATTTTTATTTTAGAACAGTGAGAAAGAATATTTAGAAGAATAGATTTCTGCTCAGAGATATTTTAATCCTGTAAAATATAGTAGGAAGTGTAATCAGAAGAGCTTTAGCATTGACAGGCTGCACAATTTCTGGTGAGGGGAAGATACTATAAAGCTTGTGGCCTTTGAGGTAATCCTGGGTTTAAATTCTGATTCTGGTAGTACTGTTACTATAATCACACGATAATGTAAAAATAATACTTACTGAATGTTACATGCCAGACCTTGTGACCAGGATTTAAAATGCATTTTTCTTTTACTCTTTATCTCTGGGAGATGGAGACTATGATTTGTCCCTGTGTTATAGAGGAGATATTGATTGTGAGTGTGACAAGGGATTTAACCTCATAAATGGAAATGATGTTTGCCTTTGGAAATGTATATACAAAGTCATGAAGCATGGCAGATATGACATTAACTGAAAAGTATAAAGAAGGTCAAAAAGAGAAGAATAGAGCCATGTTAATTCCATATGATATCCCTGAACTGCATATAGGTATTTAAATAAATTTAATTAAAATTAAATATAAGCTGATATAGTGGTTCATACGTATCTTCCTACCACTCAGGAGACAGGTGGACTGCCATGAGTTTGAGGCTAGCTTCTATCTAATGAGTCCCAGCCAGTGTGAGAGCCTGTCTCAAAACAAAATTAAATATAGGTGCCTTTCCACTTGTGATGGGATTATGTCCTGATAAGGCCATGGTAAACTGAATATATGGTAAGTGGAAAATAAGTACATGCCTGACACCTAACCTCCCAAACATCATAGCTCCACCTGGCCTTACCTTAAACACTGACAGACCACTTACCTGTAGATGAACAAATCCAAATGCTATAAAACATATTTCATATTAAAATTTTGACTATTTCATATGAATTATTGACTATGG
This sequence comes from Zapus hudsonius, assembly GCA_004024765.1. Classification (NCBI taxonomy): domain Eukaryota; kingdom Metazoa; phylum Chordata; class Mammalia; order Rodentia; family Dipodidae; genus Zapus; species Zapus hudsonius. The sequence goes on along the minus strand of PVHP010002819.1, from coordinate 25,987 downwards.
TACACAGTAATATACAATAACAGTTGTTTCCCTTCACAATGTCCAACATCATATCACAAGCCCAAGACAAGATCAAAATTCAAAACTCAAAGGATGATTGACTGCATACTGCTTTTGCACCATCATAAATTTGAAAATTCTCAAGCCTAAATCAAAGATAGTCTCTAAATTTAAATTGTGCTCTCAGACCTACCAACTCAGTTCAAATGCCCCTTGATGGCCCTATGTGGCTTGTATACTGAACAGAGCCCAACACTTCAATTATTGAAGAAAGATCTGGGTTTGTTGGCACCAGTCAAGAATTCCATGTGCAGAAAGAGAAAACAAAACAGTCAACTAAAAATTTCCAATTCTCTTATAGCATATACCCATTATGTGTTTGGAAGGGACAGAGAGAAACAGTGCAGGTATTGGGGGTTCTTACCTAGCTTTCAAAGAAGGAGAATGTTCAGGGACCCCAAATGATCATGTTTTAATATCCTTGGAGGACCATAGGTCATGTTTAGCCCATGTGAAAGGTGACTGGTTGTTTCTCTCACTGCTGTTTTGTCTCTCCAGGTACGCCATTGGCCTTGCGTACAAATCGGCCCCAAAGCATGAATGGATAGGTAAGAACTCTGCTTCCTGGGCCCTTTGCCGCTGCAACAATAACTGGGTGGTGAGACACAACAGCAAGGAAATCCCCATTGAGCCAGCCCCCCATCTCCGACGTCTAGGCATCTTGCTGGACTATGATAATGGCTCTGTGGCCTTTTATGATGCTTTGAACTCCATCCACCTCTACACTTTCGATGTGGCATTTGCACAGCCTGTGTGCCCCACTTTCACCGTGTGGAACAAGTGTTTGATGATTATAACTGGTCTTCCCATCCCAGATCATTTGGACTGTACAGAGCAGCTGCCTTGAGCATCTAGCCCCACCCCTGCCAAGCTGCTTCCTGAGGAATAACAAAATTTGAGGCCACTATTAGGGGAAGAGAAATAAAGGCTTCAAGAGTGTAAACAGTCTTCACCCCTCCCCAAATGTCCAGAGATCAGCTCAGATAGGGCTCATATGGGAGATTTCTTTCCTTTTGCTGTGTTTTGTATTAAGTACAGGCTTTAATAATTTCTTTAATTTTTTTTTGTATTCAGAGGGAAATCTATAGATTATTTATAAAAAAACATAATTGGGATTACAATTTACGAATTACTTGGTTTTGCACATTAAGAGCCCATAAATTTACCAACACTTTACAATTTTTATTTGATCACAGTCTATGGGCTTGTAAAATATTATTTTGTAGATTTATATGCTTATTCACTTTCTATTTCATACTGAGCTCAAGCCTGGCTTAATTTGAGGTGTTCTAACTGTGATGTCAGAAACTCGGATCAGGAGATCAAGAAAGAATGGAAAGAATTAGACTTAGGACTCAACTACCCTTTGATGACTGGTCAGGGCAGAAAGGTTCTGATACCATTGACCACTTCTCCAAGGCTAAGAATTTGGGGACCAATATAATGAATAAGAAAAGAGTCTCTTTGAATCCTAAAGATTTTCAAAATTTCATGCAGATTTGTATTTTACAGAAAGTAGGATTCTCTTTCATGCTATAAGACTTTTTCATCCTTTCTCTTACTAGTTATTTTAGGCCCGGGAGATTTCTTTACTACATTGAATAGCTGTCATACCCCCCCAAAAAATTAATTTTTCTTTTATTTTGAAAGAAGAGGACATAAATATATTCCATCACAAACGACAGTTCCACTTTCAGTTGACTTTGCTCTCTGGAGCATTAGCACAGAGCCTTGATCACCATTGTCATATCCAACTATAAGTCATTGAAACCACTTCATATTTCTAAGCAATGACAAGGGACAATATATAATGTAGTAGTCACCAGTACACATGTTTATAATAAACATGCTATAGTAAACAGACTTTTATTAAGCACGTCTTGAAAGATGTAGAGGTTCCCCTATATTCTAGCATAGCTTGCCATAGAATTGTAAGACAAAAAGGAAATTCAAAGTCACTATTCCCATTTTACTAGTAGAATCCTCTAATCAAATTTCAGATGGAATTCTTTGCATGGGGATCAGGCATAGATTAATCGTCTTTGAATTTAGACTTTCTCAGGTTGTCCTTGAACTGAGACATTGGTGTGGGTTCACCTTGACAAAAGATATGATCTGTACAAATGGCTTCACTTGCTAAAATATTTATCTGGGCTACTGAGTCAGTGAACCATTGGTTGAATGAGCTGATCCATTTAGGCATTATTTTTAGTAATATTTTAGCCAAATCATTCAACTGTTCCTCAGAAATAACACAATGGACTCACTGAGTCACATTTCCAAAATTGATGTGATTGTCAATCTGGTCCAAGGTAGACCAAGCCAGTTTCTAGAATCTTTCTGTCTCTTCCCTGGCAGATGCTGTCCTTTTTATTATGGATAGATTCTACATATTTACTATATTATTTATATCAAGAATTAATTACTTAAAAAATTTCATTTCTAAAACATGGACACCTCCAATGGAAATAAATTTCATCCTTCTCTTTCAATTTAATGGGATTTTTGACAGTATAAAAATAATATGTATTTGACTCCCTGCATAAACCAAAAGGGTTGTCTCAGTAATTTTTGCATACATTTTTGGTAACTGGATAATAAATATTTTAATGCACTTTGTACACTTACAGGTTCTAAATAAAAGGGTCTAAAATTCAGTTTCTTTTTTAAATCATAGTCTCCAGGTACCAATATATGCTACAATTTGCCTTACGATGTAAACATAAAAGCATTTACTAGGAGGACACTATTCCATGAAGATGTTTTTTCAATATAAAGCTGTTAACACTCAGATTTTCACTGTAAGCTGTTTAGGGTATGTTTTGGCTATTTTTGTAAGGACAAGACGAATGATTATGTTATAATTTTGTTGTGGAAAGCTAACTTAAAAACATCACAGATGTAGCAGTTATTATTTCCAGGTTATCATATTTACAGGAAATATATATATATATGGTGAAATGCCATAGTATTGAATTACTGTAATGATGTAGAAAAGGTTTCCATGTGGGTTTCTTTTTTGAAAATCTAAAAATACATGTTGTAAACGTTATCTGCAGGATATCTCTGTTTTTTCTTTAAATTGACTTTGGTCACAGCATTTTATTTTCTGAGGTCTTCACCAGAAGCATTTCCATGAAGGGGCAAATGAGAAGGCAGAGCCAATTCAATTAGTACAACAAAACTGAAGTGATGCCAGTCAAGGCTACAAGGGCTTGGCATCATGTGGGTGTCTCCGTTGCCAAGAACCCTGGGCTTCTCCAAGCTTCATGTCATGCTTTCCTGTAGGTGTAATGAAGTGCTTAATGATTTTTGAACAAGGGGCTTGAATCTTCACTTTGTACTGATCCTGAAAATTATGTATCCAAGTCCTTGGAACGGGACTCCAAAACATGATGCCTCTCTTCCGATAAACAGAAAGAAAGAAATCTGGATCCAAAGTTGAAATTTGCTGGCCATCTCATCCAAGGCAGAATCTGAATGGTGGATTGAGATAAGGGTGGGCCTGGTGAAGATTTTCTTTCCAGCTTTAAAAGAAAGTGACTTCAAAAAGTGCTTGCATCTATTGATAACAGTTTCTGCTGGAGAAGAAGCAGCCTAAACACAGATAGGCTTTTCATTATGGTACTGATATATTGACTTTTAAATTCCTGAGGAACTGAACTAAACCCCCAATTCAACATAGAATTCCACGTCAGCTCCAGGCACACACTCGAATGTCTGCAGAATCACGTCCCTGCTTGCTCACATACATGCACATTTGATGTTGGGATATGATACCTAGTCACCTTGGGAAATCGTTAAAGGCATGAAAAGACAATGATGGCAGCAGAAGGATTTTGAAAATAATGCTTCTTATCCAGGGCTTGATTGTGCCACCCCAAGAGACATTAGGCCATGACTGGATCAATTTTGGTAGTCAAAATTTGGGGGCATGTTGCTATGAGCACCTAGTGGGTAAAAGTCAAGGATGGCATTAAATATCCTGCAGTGCCCAGAACAGCTCCTCATGACAAAGAATTATCTGGCCAAAGATGTCAATTGTGTCTTACTTTAGGCACTCTTAATTGTTCTTTTTGTTAAGTACCAAAAAAAAGTGAAGGTTCAAACCTTCAAAACCATTTATAAAACAAAAAATTCTGAAATTTGTAAAGCAAACCAAATCTGTGTAAAATGAGAATCACTGATAAGTGTTGGGATCCTGATGAGCTTAACATGGAAAAAGGAAGTTGATTTTCTCTATGCCTCCTTGTACCAGGCCAAACTCAATCCCTGGAACTTGAATCAACTTCCAAGCCCTCACTCAGACTTCTCTGATTGCTGTTGCTTCCTGGTTCAAATTAATTTTTTTTTGTGGCACCCAAACAGATCTTTACCTGACTCTGTCACCTTTCATCATTTGCTGTTTTCATATTCATAATTGTTACAAGTACTGCATTGGTGGTATAGTGGTGAGCATAGCTGCCTTCCAAAATCTCCTGGTTTTTCCTATTTTAATGACATGAAATTCACTTTTTTCAACACCTGAAACTATCTCCTATCTACCCTTCTCCATTGAAAATGTAGTTACTTTAACAAGACTGAAAATACTCACAGGTGATTTTCAAACAAGGTAAAAGAAAACAAAATAAGTAGAAATCCAGAGCAAGCAAGGACTGATTGATGTCAAGTCTCAGGGGAGATGGAGTGGGAAGAGCATTAACTGTCACCAGACAAGCAGTGATGTATATTGTGCTCTGAGACAACCCCACCAGTTGATTCTATAAGTATACCCATCCCCATCCCAGGTTCCACAAGACCCAATTCCTGAATCTTAGAGATGCAAGCCCCTTTGGTTTAGGTCAGTGCTAAGCAGAGTGAGTCCAAAAGAGCCTCGGCATCAGGCCGTCAAAAATCTTGTTGAAGATTCCAGTTCTGCCTAAATGAGGCCTACTGGTCAGAGAACCGATAAAGGTGAGGCTCTGCAAGAGATTCTGGTATTAGTGGAGTTTTCAGAGGTGCTGCTCTGGGAAGCTTTTCTAGCTTCACAGTACATACAAAAAAAGGCACTTAGGCCCTGAAATGTGTTTCCAAGGCAAGGTACTTTAAGGCAACATGAGGTAATACAGGGATTTCTCATCTGGCTGCATTTAAATATTCTTTTCTACACATGATGACTCCTGGATCTGTTCCATAAAGATGGTATGACAAGGGCTGGAGGGTAACCTATCAGCTGGTAAATTAAAAAAAAAAAAAAACAGCTCAAAGGGGCAGCCAGGATCCACAGCATATGCTATAACCTCAAAGATGGTCACTTTAAGAGTTAGATGGTGACTCAGGGTTTGATGGCCCTCTGGTGTCTGCTGCAACTCTGCCAGTTTGAGGTTGTAGAAAATATGTCAGTAAATGGATGTGGTTGGCTGCCAATAAAATTTGGTCCACAAAAACTATAGTTGCTGGCCCCTGCTATAATATATGCAGGACTACCCAAAATCCCTTGGGTATTCTCTACCCTGGCATTCACTCAGGACTGGGACATGTCCCTTCATGTTTCAGTGAGCTCTAAAAGTCCTTTCCAACTTTGAATCCCATTAACTTTGTGAAATTCTAGAACCCATGGAGAATTTTTATGGAATATTTAAGATAGGGCAACTCAATAAGTGCTAGAAGATTCCCTCATTTGACAGGTAAGGGTGGAACATGCTAGTGTTGTAATGATTAGCTTTACAACCTTCATAATTTCAACTCAAATCAGCCTTCTCACAAATGACAGGTGTGTAAAATATATTCCCTTTGATAAGAGTTATGAAGTCCATTTGATTTGAACTTTTGAAACAGAACAGACACTGATATAATTAATCACCTTTCAGTTAACTTGAATGGCATGCCATACACTGCACAGGGTTGCCTGTATCCCATCATTTATTTTAATACACAAGTATAACATAATTAAAAAGGTAGTTCCTTGTGATGGTAATAGGATCTCAAAAAGGGAAGACATGGGACTTGAAAATTCCTTCTCCCTTGATTATTATTTCTGTGTGATACACATTTAAGATTTTGACAAAAACTATGGGCTGGAGCGATGACTCTTTGGATGAAGGCACTTGCCTGAAAACCTAAGGACCCAAGTTCAATTCCCCAGTGCCCATGGAAAGCCAGATTCACAAAGTGGTGCATGTGTCTGGAGTTTAACACAGTGGCTAGGGGCCATGGGGCACCCATTGTGTGTGTGTGTGTGTGTGTGTGTGTGTGTGTGTGTGTGTGTGTGTGTGTGTTGTGTGTGTGTCTGCTTGCAAATAAATATTTTTAAAAGAATATGACAAAACAAGTTATAGCTCTTAGAAAACATCCTTTTTTGTAATTTTCCTATCTGAGTATGGTCAATTTATAAAAGGGAATTCAGGAATTCAAATCTTTTGTGGGATCTTAGTCAGCCATGTCCTCCTAAGAGAATTGTTCAAACATGATTAATAGCAATTAACCAGCAAATATACAATGGCCGAAAACCAAATACCAATTAAGGAGAGGCACAGAAAATATGATTTTGAACACTGTTTCTTTCACACAGCCTGTTTATTTGCAAAGCTCAATCTTGATGGTCAATAACACCTGTTTGATTTCACTAAAGCATTTCACATAATGATGACAATCTTCCCCTTCACTGTGTTCTCTCTCTCCAAGTCCTATTCTCCTTCACCTCCTCTTCTCAATCCAGCTTCCCAAAGGGCTGTTCACATTTACTGCTTCTCATTGCTCACCCACCATGTAGGCACGGCCCTACATGCCCATCAGAAGTTCAGCGTTTTCATTTCACCAAACCAGACTCACTGACATCAGAAATGGCATCTACATTCATAAAAGAAAAACACTGTCAATATTCACCTGTCTTCATCTTGACATCCTGCAGTTTCATGAGATCCTGTAGCTCTCTTATAATCTCTTTAAAGGCCATTCCATTTATACTATATCCTCAACCACCATCATACACAGAAGCTATCCAAATTCAAATCTCTAGGTCTAGTTTTTCCACTGAGCACTGTTTTTCATTTGTTTGTTTGCAACTGTCTTTTGGATGCCTATAGGTCACTTCAATTTCAGTATGTTGAGAACTACACTCAAGAACTCTGCCTGAAACTTCACCCTATCCAACAAGTTGCAAGGATTAAATAAAAGCTAAAGTTCACATTTAATATTATTCCCCCCTCCAGTTCTCATCATTGCCAAGTCCTGTTGACTTTATCTATTAAGTATGTTTTAACCTACTGCTCTCTACCTTTTCAGAGCTTTCACATCTCTAACCTCTTCCACTGACATGGCCTTGCTGGTGTGCTGCATTTTACACTGAATTTTCTTCTTTAATTCTTCCCCCAGAGCAGCCAAGTTAACCTCTAAATCACATCATGTCATACATCTCTCATCTACTCTTTCCACGCCACTCAGCCACACCCAATCTCACATATTGCTAAAACCATTCCATTTCTAGATCTATTAAACTCATCAATTTCCTGGGAATCTTTCTCTGATCTCCCTACATAATATCCCTCCTAATATCAATTCATACTAGGATTGGCTTAGCCAAATGTTTGTCATATATTATGTAATTGGAAACTATTTAGACCAGAATTCCAATTTCCCATTAATCCACTTTTTATTCATTCTCTTGAACTCCCAGGCCCATTCTCTTTCTAAAAGTCATATTTTTCACTAAAGAACTTCTTCATATTGCATCAACCATGTATACTTCAAAATAAAAACACAATATATATATATATATATATATATATATATATATAAAATCTAGAACATCTGCCTTCTGCCATTTTCTCCTTATAATATTAGTAAGTCATACTTTGAATTTGGCCAAGTAAACCTTCCCTTCCCATCAGTTTTTAATTATCTTCTCTCTGGCTTTTGTCCATGAACACTAAGATGGAGTCTCCACTTAGATAATTCAGTTTTGTTGGCTCACCACACATTCTAAAGAGAATCCAGGTTTAAATCAAATATAATCTAGGATATCACTAACTCCATCTTGGAACCAGTGCCCTTTGATCTTTGTACCTTGCCTCCTTGACAGCTCAGAAACCAACCTCCCTATTCTAGACTGTGACATCAGAGTCCCAGTCCCCTTCAGTTCTCAGTAGCAGACTTTTCCAGCCTTGAATTCCTCCTGAATTGCCCCTCCAATGTGAACTTCAGACACCTCAAGCGGTAGCAGCTCTCAACTTGGAACCTCATCAGTATCTCTGTTGCTTGCTCACTCAGCTCCTTAGCTGACCAAGCATACTTGCATGGGATGACTTCTCTATTTCCTCTGTCATTTCAGAGCCTGTTCTGTTCCTAGGTCTGACTTCTGTCAGCCCCTTTACGGCTCACATTCACATTTTCCAAAGATGCAGGCTAACCTTTTAGGATGTGCATTCAATAAGAAACTCACCTGAAAAAATCACAGAGACATGGGTAAGTGAAAAGTAACAAGATAGAAAAAGATATAGCAGCAAAAATGTATAGAAACACAGCTGGAACAATTACATGAAGAGCAGAGTGGACTTCTGTACAAGAAAGATATCTAAAAAATAAAAGGGAACATCACATAATACAGTGGTCCATTTGCTAAGAAAACCTATCAAGCCTAAAGTATATACAATCTGGTAATATATCTGTAGAATTCATGAAACCAACAAACAAAAACTTATAGGTTTGAAAGGAGAGACAGACAAATCTAGTCATGGTTAGATACTTCAACATTCTTCACCCAGTAATCAATTTAGCAAGGAAAAAATCATCAGAAAGTGATCAACATTTCTATTCACTTATCCTAATTAGCATTAGAGGTCATCCCATCTGATAACTATAGAATGCACATTCCCTTCAAGTGATTGTTGAATATTCAGCAAAATTAACTGTATTCTGGGTCATAGAACAAATTTAATTTTAAAAGCTTGTTATCATACTGCATATTCTCCTTGATGATAACATAATTAGATAAGAAATCAATACTGTAAAAATATGAAAATATTCAAACATTTAGAAATTTAAACAATATTCTAAATAAACACCAGGTAAGAGAGGATGCCAAAAAAGAAATTAGCATTCTGAATTAAGCAAAAGCAACAATATGACATAAAAATGCTTAGTATGCAGATCAGTCACTGCTGAAAGATGTTCATTACATTAAATGCTAGTATTGGATAAAAAGAGGTGTCCCATGCAAATTGTCAAGCCTTTTAGGCATTTACACAAAACAAAGACAGCATGGCATTTCTATAAATCCTGCAGACACTAAGTAAGATGACAACATTATGAATTTGCAGTCTTATATGCCATGAACAAAAATATTTCAAGATAAATAAACTGCAAAATTCAATGAGAAGGAAGCAACATTCCAGAGGATCACAAGATCAAAGCTTTAGTGGTTACAGAGTGAGTTCCAGGCTGGACTATGCAACTTAATAATTGAGACCCTTACCTCAAAATAAAAGGTAAAAAGAGAGTGGAAGATATAGCTCATTAGTAGGACATGTATGAAGCCCTAATATCAATCCATAGCTACACATACACATGCGCACACAGAAATAGACAATATTAAAGTCACACATCTAATAAAGAAATGCATATGTTGCAAGACTCAACAATCCAATATCCACACAGGAGAAATGTGAACATATGTTCACAAAATCATGGAGATAAACATTTATAGCAGTTTTATTCATAACCAAACATGCTCACAATGGAACCAAACGAAGAGTTCAACAAGCCAGTGGATAAAGAAACTTCTGGGCATATAAGAAAATGGGATACCACTTGGCAATAGAAGGAGTATGCTACTTCTATGTATCTGAACTAAAGAATAATATGCTGAATGAACTCTATATTCTCTATGGTTCCTGAAAAGGGAAAAGCTTTGAAGAAACATGATCAGTGTTGGAGAGAGTCTTCAAGGAGGGACAGATTCACATTCATTGTTGCATTCGGAGCCTCTAAGCTTGACCACACTTCACCCTCAGTACATATTTGTAGAATATAGAAAACTAACAATAAAAAATGAGAAAAGAAAGAATGGAATAAATATATACTTCTGTAGTGGTTTGAATTTGGATTGCTCCTATAGCCTCATGTTTTTTGTTTGTTTCTTTTTAAATTGTCCATAATGAGTTACATTATTTAATGGGCAAACAGTGAGTTGTTATCCTCAGTTCCCCAATGCCCCTCTTTCCCATCCCCACTCAGCTGGATATCCTCCTCCACGGGCAGTCTGGACAGTCCGTGGGGCAGGGGACCATGGAAAGCCTAGGAGTCAGCCCGGTTCCACCAGCCTTAGTGTGTTGTTACTGAGGGGAGCAATGCCTCTGGATAGTCTCCCCCACCATGGCTCTCACAATCTTTCTGCTCCCTCTTCCGCTAAGTTTCCTGAGTCATGGTAGGTAAATATTAAGGCTTTTATTATTGAGAACTTAGGGGTCTCTGTACTTCTGCTTTAGGTTGTGTCAAAAATCATTGGTGTCTGTCTCACTGGCTTATCCTGTGTTGACTGATTGGCTGTGGCTATGGTCATTTGTTTATCCCGTCATTCTCTGTGGGGTTCTATATGGATCCTCCACGGTATGTCTTGGCTGGGTCATCTCTTGCCAGGATGTCAGCTATCAGCCTGCCGTTTATTGGTAGGGTTGGATGAGCCACAGCTCTCTTGCTGCATTCTGAAAGATACAAACAGAATCTCCATCGGAGAGTGAGCTCAGTATAGCTTAACTGAGATACACATTTATGAATTAGTTAGATTCTATTTTTAGTAGCCTCTCCATCAATCGCTCACATAGAGTATCTCTCATTGGGGGCCCAAGAGTCCGGCTCCCAGTGCATATCACCTTAAGTCCCCAGTTCCAGTTAATGGCTCCCCCCCACTAAGTGGATTATTTGGCCAAATTTAAAAGCTGTTGAGTGCCTCCCCCAGGCTTTGGCTCTTCCATTGCACAAGTGTTCCTTTCCTGGTTCACTGTTCTCTCCCAGTAGGAAGTGTGTTCAGCCTACTCATGGCAGCAGACTGTGTTTCTTGCCAGTGGTCTCTGTTTACTCCAGCTATCGTTGACCAGCTTCCCCTGGCCACTTATGCAGTGCCTTCCAGCACTGCACTAACTACCATCTGGGGGTTGGATACCATTCTGGACCTCGCAGGATCTCTCAATGCTGATAGATTGTTTTTTTGTAGTTTCATCAAAAACAGAATCCTGCGTCAGGCCTGAGGAGGGCATTCAAGAGCTTTGACAAGAATCCTGTCTTGTTTTTGGAACATCATGGGTCACTTTGGTCAACAGCTCAGTGAGGGAAGGAGCTGATGACTGGGACCAGGAATTGCCAGACTGATCAATTTTTCACAGGCTTAGACCCTCTCCCTTTCTATTCACGGCCCTCTTGCCAGAGGAAGCCCACTACTTGCTCAATAGGTTACAGTATGCTCATGGAGATTTTATGGTTTTGAACCCATTTTGGTTTAGCTTCATGCTTAAGTCATTCTCCTCCACCATCTCTTACTCCTCATTTATAGCCTCTCAGTTCTTTCTACTGGGCTGTGTAGGATTTATGGTTAGCCTGGCTAAGGACTGCTTATGAGGGAGAATATGTGGTGTTTGGCTCTCTGTTCTTTTGAGAGATCGCTTAGTAAGATCTGCTCCAAGTCAGACCATTTTTTCTCTAAATTTTGATATGTCATTTTTCCTTTCATCTGAATAGAATTCCATCCTGTAAATATACCATAGTTTTGTTATTCATTCCTCCATGGAGGGGCATTTTGGTTGATTCCAATTCTTGGCTATTATGAATTGAGCTACTATAAACATAGTTGCACAAATGTCTCTATCCTGAGATGTGAAATCTTGTGGCTTGATGCCTATTAGAGGGTTAGCTGGGTCCATTGGTAGCTCTATGTCCATTCTGTTGAGGAGTCTCCACAGTGCTTTCCAAAGCAGTTGAACAAGCTTGCAATCCCACCAGCAGAGAATGGGGGTTAGCCTCATGTGTTTGTGATTAAGACTCATACTCATTCCCCAGCTGGTGGAACCTTATGGAGGTAGAGACTTTCTGTAGGTGGTGTGCCATTAGGGACAGGTTTCCAGGTTTATCAGTCCAGACCTACTTGGTTTTGTTAGGTAACTCACTGTTGCTGCTTCTCCCAGCAATGTGACAAGATGTGATGCCATGGCTGTCTGTCCTTGCCATGATTTCCCTGCATGATGAAACCTCTGTTCCAGAGATAATCCAAAATACATCTTCCCTCCATAAACATCTTCTGGTCAGGTAACTACTACAACTTGAAAAGGGAAAAAGTCCAAAAGCATATATATGACGATATTGAACCTCTATAGTATATATGAAAGTTAAAATTGAATGAACAAGTCATGCACTTTTTAAGAACATAGGTCTATGGGGAAGTAATTTTCTAGCTTTTATTTTAAACAGCAAAATGATAAATATTTTGGGCACTGAGGACCACATACTTTTCGTCTTCTACTACTATTTCTACTTCTCCTCATCCTTTTTCCAATCTACACAAAAAATTCCTAGATCTTAGCCTATCCTGAAACAGGCAACAGGCCCCATTTGTCTTTCAGTCCATAGTATCCCAATGTCTAATTTTTGAAAAGCACCACGTCTTAAGGATGTATGCAAAAAAAAGAAGGAAAAAAAATATCAGTTTACAGTGACAATAAAAGGAAACTGGAAACAACCTGGATATAAATCAACTGTGGATAGGTTGAATACATGGTCATTTATCTATGTCACCAAATATTTATGCAGCTATGAAGAAGTTATAAAAATAAACATGGAAATAGCAAAGATCAAGAATTCTCGAAGGGGGGGCGGAGCATGATGGCGGACGAGTAGCAGCCTCGCCAGGACTCTCTTCGTAAAGGTTTGATTCTTCAGCTGGAATCCAAACCCTGTACCCCAGCTGGCCCTGAACCCAAACCTCCATCTCCCCAACTCCGGCACCAGCCGGGGGGAATGGGACTCCCCAGCGGCTTTCTGCTCTGCAGAGGAACAGAGAGCCACCCTTCCTTTCCCCCAACCCCAAGCTCCCACCAGCGGCATTGTCTCCCGCCAGCGGCATTAACTCAGCCCTTGCTGGCTGAGCACCTCTCCCTCCCAGGGTCCCCTTCCTCCAGCCTCCCTCCAGTGATTCTTGGGCACACTTCTACCTGAGACCCCCCCACACACATACACAGGCAGACGTGCTCCTAGGGCAAACTGAACTAGCTCGGTTCTGGGAGCCCACTCCGGACTGCAGCTGCCGGGCAGGCCTCAGGCACCTGTGCTGGGAGGACATAGGCGGCTTCAGCGGGCACCAGGGAACACACACCACTAACAGGAGGGCACAGTCAGTTGGGAAAACACTGGGCTCTATAGTTTGGGGTGCTGGGGCTGTTTCTACTGCAGCATACCAACTGGGGACAGGGGCCTATGTGGTGGCTCTAAGACTAAACAGTCACATACAGAGGGATCCAGGCAGGTAAAGATCTAAGCCTCTCTGGGGACAGAACACTCCAACAGGAAAGACTTCTGTTTAAGATCAAACCTGGTGACCTTTCCACTGGAAGCATAGTGGGCTGAACAGCACTCCCAAGGTGCCTGAGACCACTCCCCTACCTAGACATGGGAAGAAATCAAAGGAAAAAACCCACAGAAATCAAAGACGGAACTCCCCAACCCAGGGCCCCTAGTCCCTTTACGGAACATGGGAGTGGCAAAGAAGTAGAGGCAACACATACACAATCACAAAGAGAGAACAATATGACTCCTGACCAAAACTGCAATGCACATATGAAGCAGCTAATGGCTGATATGGAAATTATGAGAAAAGACATGAATGAGATGAAGCTTTCTAACTCAAGCATAGACTCCAGACCGAGTTTCATGGAGAGAAATATGAATGAATTCAGAAACACATTAAGTGAATTGAAGATTAATCAACTATGAGAGGAGCTAGACAATCAATTGATTAAATTTGATGAGGACTTAAAAAAAAATAAAAATGATTATCAGGAATCCCAAGCAAAACCAAAAATAGATTGGAAATTGGATCTCACCAAAGAATTGGAGACTATAAACAAAATTATAGCAGAAAAAATAATGAAAAGGAGATGTTAAAAACCTCCCTTGAATCAATCAGTCCCAGAGTTGACAATATGGAGGGCAGAATTTCAGAAGATGAAGAAAAGTCAGAAGGAATTAATAAGGATGTCATAGGTTTCAATAAATTCAAGAAATCAAGTGAGCAAAATTTGAGGGATCTCTGGGATACCATAAAGAGACCCAATAGTAGAATCATGGGGATCCCAGAGGGAGAAGAAGCCCAGACTAAGGGCATAGGAAATATCTTCAACAGAATTATTCAAGAAAACTTTCCCTATCTAACAAGAGAAAGCCCACTCAACTTTCAAGGGGCCCAGAGGACTCCAAACAAACAGGACATGAAGAGGAATACTCCAAGACACATCTTAATTAAGATGCATAACATAGAAAGCAAAGAGAAAATACTCAAAGCTGCTAGAGAAAAGCAAACCATAACTTATGAAGGAAAATCCATCAGACTTACCTCAGACTTCTCATTAGAAACCATGAAAGCCAGACGGGCTTGGAATAATGCTTTTCAGGGCCTAAAGAAGTATGGTTTTCAACCTAGACTACTGTACCCAGCAAAACTATCCCTCATGATAGATGGAGAAGTGAAAGTGTTCCATGTGGTAAACCAGCTCTACGACTATTTGAACACAAAGCCAAAATTTCAGAAGATCCTGCAAGAGATATCCCACACAGAAGAAACAAGAAATATACCTCAGAAGAGTACCAGAGATCAGACACATCAATTGCAGTCAGTGCGCTAATAACAGCAGCAGAGACAACAACCCCCATTAACCATCATGGCAAGGCTTAAAGCAAACCTCACAGTTATATCACTGAATATAAATGGACTTAACTCCCGTATAAAAAGACACAGACTTGCAGGGGGGATCATAAAAATGGACCAAAATCAATTAAAAAGGATAATGATGTTCACTTCTTACTCATCAAAGGAATGATCCAGCCGGAAGATATCACCATCATTAACATATATGCACCAAATTCGGGTGCAACAGAGTTCATAAAGAGAACCCTACTCAAAAATAAAGCAGAAATAGACTTTAATTCCATCATAGTAGGAGACTTTAATACACCTCTATCAGCTCTAGACAGATCAACCAAACAGAAGATCAGCAGGGACATAATGGAGCTTAATGACACCACTGACCAGCTGGGGATAACAGATATTTACAGAACGTTCTACAACAAAGACACAGAATATACATTCTTCTCAGCAGTGCATGGGACTTTTTCTAAAATTGATCACATCTTATGTCACAAATCCTCCCTAAATAAATTCAGGAAGATTGATGTAGTTCCTTGCATCATATCAGACCATAGTGCATTAAAGGTAGAAGTTAACAATGGGACAGGATCCAGAAAATACACAAAGTACTGGTGCCTGAATAATTCGCTCCTAAAAAATGATTGGGTTATCCAAGTAATAAAACAGGAAATTCAGAATTTCCTTGTAATAAATGATGATAACACATCATACCAGAACTTATGGGACACAATGAAGGCAGTCCTGAGGGGAAAGTTCATCGCGCTAAATGCCTTCATATCAAAGACAGAGAGGTCTCAAATCAATCGCCTAACCACCCACCTAAGATCATTGGAACAGATGGAAAAAGCTAACCCGATGAGCTCAAGATGAAAGGAAATAATTAAAATCAGAGCTGAGATTAATGAATTGGAAATAAACAAAACAATTAAAAAATAGATAAAGAGTTGGTTATTTGAAAAAGTTAATAAAATCGACAACCCCCTGGCCAATCTAATCAAACAAAGAAATGAGAAAGCCCAAATCAACAGAATCATTAAGGATAATGGTGAGTTCACAACAGATCCTGAAGACATTGGAAGAATCATCAGGTCATACTTCCAAAACCTCTACTCCACAAAATTAGAGAACCTGGAAGAAATGGATGAGTATTCAGACACGTACCAACTGCCAAAGCTTAACCCAGAGCAAATAAAATCACTAAATAAACCTATCACATCCGCAGAGATTGAAGATGTAATCAAAAATCTTCCCACAAGGAAAAGCCCAAGACCAGATGGTTTCTCAGCTGAATTCTACCAAGACTTCATCACAGAGCTAAAACCACTCTTTCTGAAGCTTGTTAGAAGCATAGAAAAAGAGGAAAGGCTACCAAACACTTTCTATGAAGCTACCATTGCCCTAATCCCCAAACCAGGCCTGGATGCAACAACAAAAGAGAAATACAGACGCATATCTCTGATGAACTTAGATGCAAAAATCCTGAACAAAGTCCTAGCAAACTGGATACAACGCTACTGAAAGACCCCCAAGTCCTCTCTCAGAAGAGTGTACCCCAAAACTCCAATAACCATACCAGCAGATGCAAAAGCAAGAGGATTTTATTCTTTAGCTCCACAGTTGGGCTCTACAAGCAGGCAGATGAATGTCCAGGCAAGATGGAGCCCTGAAGAACAAAGGAGCAGGGTATTTATAGACAGAAGCTATTTAATTATAATATAGCTCAGGTCACAGGGTGTGTGGTATTTCTATT
Source organism: Zapus hudsonius (assembly GCA_004024765.1). Lineage (NCBI taxonomy): Eukaryota > Metazoa > Chordata > Mammalia > Rodentia > Dipodidae > Zapus > Zapus hudsonius. Next base: position 9,293 of record PVHP010002819.1, on the reverse strand, counting down.
GGCTCCTTTCCTGTATCTGTATGCCTCTTGATTGGTTATTTTCTTGGAGCCACATCCCAGAGCCGGCCCACATTTTAGGACAGCCATATACTTTCTTATATGGTGTCTTTTTTTTTTTTTTTTACTCCCTGGTCTTTATGACCAGACATTTTTTAGGGAGGGGGAAGTAAGTCTCAAAATGGAGTCTGCTTTACAAAATGGAATCTGCTTTACAAAATGGAGTCTGCTTTACAAAATGGAGTCTGCTTTATAAAATGGATTCTTCATTCCCCCCTTGTCTTATGGGCCTATTTGAATCTTTTAATATTGCCTCTGAAGTTCTGAGTTGCTGATAACCCTAGGTGAGCACAAAGGTTTGTATTATTGAAATTTTTTTTTAATAAAGGAAATGAGCCTATTTAAGATATATGGTCTGATGGTTAATAAAAGCAGGAGAATGAGAAGTGGCCCTATTGATTTTATAGAAGTGACAGTCAGCAGATAATATAGGCATAGTATTAGGAACGAATGAGTCTTATCTTGAGGGGATTTGTAGAGCGCCGAAGGTGCCATTGTGGTTGGGATATAGTTGTCTCCGATGGGTGCCGATTTCACGTGTGAAGCGTGGATCCAGGCGGCTATGTCGTTGACCTTAAGAGCAGTTGGTGTTGTCAGCAACATAGTGTAGGGTCCTTTCCAGCGAGGCTTTAGGCTCCCAGTCTTATGGCGGCGGATCAGTACAGAGTCATTAATCTGGAAAGGATGTGGGTGAGGGAACTCCTCTGTGTCCTTATAAGCTGCCGCAAGAGGCTTCTAGATTTCCTTCTGCACCAGTTGTAAGGCTCTCAAATGAGCCTGTAGGGAAGGGGTAGGGGCATGGGATGAAATATGAGTCAAAAAAGGTTATAGTGGGAGGTGGGCACCCATATAGGATTTTGAAGGGAGTTAGACCATGAGGTCTGGGGGTGTTTCTGGCCCGATATAAGGCCAGGGGTAGTAATTGGACCCAGTCTCTAGTGCCAGTCTCCAATGTTAATTTAGTTAAAGCCTTTTTAATTATTTTATTTATTCTTTTTACCTGACCTGAACTTTGGGGTCTATATGCACAGTGTAATTTCCAATTTATCCCCAATAATGTGGCCACTTTCTGACTTACCTGAGAGACGAATGCAGGCCCATTGTCTGTCCCCAGATATTTTGGCATTCCATACCTGGGAAAAATTTCCTCCAGCAACTTCTTGGTTATAGTGGCCGCAGTCTCCTTCCGGGGCGCTCTCGGCCTCTTAGTACACTCCCGGAGATGATGTCCTTTTTTCTTATAATATGTACAAGTGTTCTTCTTTGGGCACTCTTTTGCCCAGTGGCCTTTTTTCTTTACAATAGGCACATTGTTCGCGCTCAATACGAGGCTGCATCCTGTCTCTCCCCTTACTATTCTGACCTTCCTGCACTATAGTGGCCAGTATTTTAGTTAATTTTTATTCCTTCATTTATGTCTTTCATTTTCTCTATCCTCCTGCAACTTTCTAAGTCTTTTTTCTCTTTCTTCTAGCGTTTCTCTTTTATTAAATACCTTCTCTGCTTCCCTCAACAAGTCCTGTAGGGTGTAACCTTGTAGTCCCTCCATCCTTTGTAACTTTGCTCTTATGTCTGGCGCAGACTGATATATGAAAGCCACTGAGATATTCCCTCGAGTTTCGGGCGATTCAGGGTCAAAGGGAGTATACATCCAGTAGCCTTCTTTCAGCATCTCTAGGAATGCTACGGACTTTTATTTTCCCCCTGGGTAATCGATCTCACCTGTGCCAAATTAGTGGGCCTCCGGCCCGCTGCTCTAAGGCCCGCTAGGAGAACCTAGCGATAGACACGGAATTGTTCCCTTCCCACCTGAGTGTTATAGTCCCAGTTGGGATGAGTTAAGGGAAAAACAGCATCAATCTCAGGGGTTAATTGAGTAGGTTGTCCATTATCCCCTGGAACGTTTTTGCGAGCTTCCAGGAAGTCTTTCCTCTGACGTCAGGAGGGCCTGTAAAAGTTGCTGGCAATCATCTCAAGTGGGTTGATGTGTCAGCAGAATAGACTCTATTAGACTGGTTAAGGCAAGGAGATCCTTAGAAAAAGGGGGGTTGTGAACCTACCAGTTATAAAGGTCCACTGTAGAGAATGGCCAATATTGAATAGTATGGCCCTCCGGGCCAATCTGGGTTCTGAGGGGGAGAGTGGGTATAGAAGTAGGCATATCAGTATCTTCTCGTTTTCCCCTGAGACGTGATGCGATAGGGGAGTTGAGTTTAGAGGAGTTAAGTCCCTGAGAGGGGGTGGAGGAAGAAGAATTAGAGGAAAGAGCAGGGAGGGACTCTGGAGGGGCAGTGGCAGAGGGGGAGGATGTAGGGGGTCTATAAAGGGGTGGCTGGGACATCATAAGGTCAATCAGATCCTCTCCACCTGCAGATAAAATGGGCTTGGTCTTATCAATTATCGGGTAGAGGGAAGAGGTAGTCATAGGAGTCGGAGCAGGAGTGAGGGAAGCAGGAGGGAGTTCAGGTGGAGCAGGGATAGAGGGAGAGGAGGAGGGGTTGGGGTAGATGAAGGGAGCCAGCCAAGCAGGCGGATTAGTGACTAAATCTTCCCAAGTGTCAATGTATGGCTCTGTTCCAGTGGTCCTGGGAGGAAAATCTTGTCTTTGACCTGCAAAATAACAGATTTGTTAAAAGTATCTTTCTTTAGCCATCCCATATTAAAAGAAGGCCATTCAACAGTACAAAGAGTAATTTATTTTTTTTTCTTTACAGATAAATTATGAGCTCTCTCTAACGTTTCTTTTTAATGATCTATAGTTAGCCACAAGGTGGTGCTATGTGACTTATCGCAGGCACAATTAACACGAAATATGACACACAGACACAAAGACACAGACAGACACTTAGGGCCAGAAGCCGTGCGGCACACCAGATAGACAGAAGGAGGCAAGGGAAGAATCCCTAAGTCTCCCTCTGGGAGGAGGACTGCCCCACCGTCCTCCCACCTCTAGATGACCCGTGAGGTGTCCTCCATGGCGGAGAATCAGAGAGTTACCGGGTTCGTCAACCCCTCTCTAGATTTTAATACAGAGCTGTACGGTACAGACAGAAAAAGTGAAATGCCGGCCGGACTTACCTCCTGATGGTGGTGTTTATTTGAGTAGGGGTCGCTCAAATCACGGACAAGCCCCCAAACGAAAGACCCCCAAGGCCTCTCTCAGGAGAGCGTACCCCAAAACTCCAATAACCACACCAGCAGATGCAAAAGCAAGAGGATTTTATTCTTCAGCTGCGCAGTTGGGCTCCACAAGCAGGCAGATGAATTTCCAGGCAAGATGGAGCCCCGAAGAACAAAGGAGCAGGGTATTTATAGACAGAAGCTATCTAATTATAATATAGCTCAGGTCACAGGGTGTGTGGTATTTCTATTGGCTCCTTTCCTGTATCTGTATGCCTCTTGATTGGTTATTTTCTTGAAGCTACATCCCAGAGCCGGCCCACATTTCAGGACAGCCATATGCTTCCTTATATGGTGTCTTTTTTTTTTTTTTTTACTCCCTGGTCTTTATGACCAAACATTTCTTAGGGAGGGGGAAGTAAGTCTAAAAATGGAGTCTGATTTACAAAATGGAGTCTGCTTTACAAAATGGAGTCTACTTTACAAAATGGAGTCTGCTTTACAAAATGGAGTCTGCTTTACAAAATGGAGTCTGCTTTATAAAATGGATTCTTCAGCTACAACAAAAATATTATCCACCCTGACCAAGTTAGGGATGGTTCAACATACGCAAGTCGATAAATGTAATACATCACATTAATTGGCTCAAACACAAAAACAACATGGTTATCTCAAAAGATGCTGAGAAGGCTTTTGACAAAATTCAATACCTCTTCATGTTCAAAGCTCTTGAAAGAATAGGCATAGATGGCCTATTCCTCAACTTAATAAAGAAAATTTACAAAACTCCTAAAGAACAGATCATTCTCAATAGGGAACAACTCAAGGAGGTCCCACTCAATTCAGTAACAAGACAAGGCTGCCCACTCTCACCACTGCTCTTTAACATAGTGCTTGAAGTACTAGCCCAAGCGATTAGACAAGAGAAGGGCATAAAAGAGATACAAATCGGAAAGGAAGAAATTAAAGTATTCCTCTTTGCAGATGACATGATCCTTTATATATCAGACCCAAAGAATAGTATCAGTAACCACTTGTAGGTGATTAATGCCTTCAGCAACGTGGCAGGATTCAAAATCAACACACAATAATCAGTAGCCTTTCTATATGCAGAACACAAGCAGACAGAAAAAGACATCAGAGAGACTGTCCCATTTTCTATAGCCTCAAAGAAAATCAAATACCTTGGAATATCACTAACCAAGGTTGTAAAGGACTTATATAAGGAAAATATTGAAACACTCAAGAAGGAAATAGTGGAGGACGTGAGCAGATTGAAAGATATTGCATGCTCATGGATAGTGAGAATCAATATAGTGAAAATGGCAATCCTGCCAAAAGTGATTTACATATTCAATGCCATGCCAATAAAAATCCCAACCTCTTTCCTCACAGACATAGAAAAAATAATGTGTAAATTTATTTGCAAGGGCGAAAGACCTCGGGTAGCCAAAACTATACTAAGTAAAATATCCTACTCAGGAGGTATCACCATGCCTGACTTCAAAACATACTACAAAGCCATAGTAACAAAAACATCATGGTACTGGCATAAAAACAGAAAGAGAGATCAATGGAACAGAATTGAAGACCCGGCTTTAAATGGAAGTATCTTCAGTTATTTGGTCTTTGACAAGGGGGCCAATAATGTATGCTGGGCCAAAGATAACATCTTCAACAAATGGTACTGGAGGAATTGGATAAATATGTGTAAAAAATGAAAATAGATCCACTCCTTTCACCGTGCAAAATAAATCAACTCCAAATGGATCAGAGACCTTAATATAAATCCGGTAACCCAGAACACCCTGTGTTGCAATCAGCTTTCTAGTTGCTGCGCAGAAAGAACCCAAATAAAGCGGCTTGTGGAGAAATGGGTTTATTTGGCTTACGAACTCGAGGGGAGACTCCATTCTGGCAGGGAAAACGATGGCATGAGCAGAGGGCTGGACATCACCTCTGCCACATCACTGCAAACAGCGGCAGGAAGGTGTGCCAAACACTGGCAAGGGGAAGCTGGCTTATAACCCCCATAAGCCCACCCTCAACAACACAGCTCTAGTGAGGTTCTAATTCCCGAATTGCCATCAGCTGAGGATCGATCTATCAGAACACATTCATTTGTTTGTGGGGGACACCTGGATCAAACCATGACAGTCCGCCCCTGACCCCCACAATTCTTTGGGTCTCCATTGCAACCCACAGTTCATTCTCATGGCTCCATCGGGCTCCATGCAGGCAACCTGGCACACCTGATTCACATGCCGATGGCCATTTTTCAAAAACAAAACTGTGTTGCAAATCCAATGACCCTCTCTTTCTAACAAATATCCATTCCAGGGCTGGAGAAATGGCTCAGCGGGTAAGGCACTCGCCTCCAGTTCCTAAGGCCCCTGGTTCAATTCCCCAGGACCCACATATACCAGACCCACAAGGTGGTGGCCCTGGTGTGCGCTCTCTCTCTCTCTCTCTCTCTCTCTCTCTCTCTCTCTCTCTCTCTCTCTCTCTCTCTCTCTCTGTATCTCTCTGATTGAAAATGAGTAAATAAAATATTTTAAAAAAAATATCCATTCCACAGAACCAGGTGGGCTACCAACTTGTTAATCCTGGGGTGATCAAAGCATTCAGGCAGGCCCCTTCCTTCAAAGAGTCCACATTCTTCCTGTTGTTCTAATGCAGACCAGCTGGCCCAATCTCAATGGTTGTAATCTCTCAAACAATTGCAGGTGAAAGGGCAGAAGTTTCGACCCAAGGATCTTCTTTCTGTGCCATCTCCATCTGCTCACACCAGTCCATCTTTACGTAAACCAACCCTGCACAGGTTCCCAGGACATAGGCAGGCAGAACACAGTAAGCCTCTTACGCAAACGGCTTCTGGCACAGTCCTGACCAAGTTCTTTCTCCCCTTAGTAAGCCAAACCTCACAGTCTATAGTTCTCAATACATTCAGGTCTTGTAACTAAAGCAGTCAGCTTTCTAGTTGCTGCGCAGAAAGAACCCAAACAAAGCGGCTTGTGGAGGAATGGGTTTATTTGGCTTACGAACTCGAGGGGAGACTCCATTCTGGCAGGGAAAACGATGGCATGAGCAGAGGGCTGGACATCACCTCTGCCACAGCACTGCAAACAGCGGCAGGAAGGTGTGCCAAACACTGGCAAGGGGAAGCTGGCTTATAACCCCCATAAACCCACCCCTAACAACACAGCTTCATCGAGGTTGTAAAACCCAAACTGCCATCAGCTGAGGATTGATCTATCAGAACACATTCATTTGTTTGTGGGGGACACCTGGATCAAACCATGACACCCTGGAAGAAAAAATAGGAGGAACTCTACATGAAATAGGAGTTGGAAAAAATTTCCTGAGCAAATCTCCAATAGCCCAGGAAATACAACAAACAGTTAACCAATGGGACCTGATCAGGCTCAGAAGCCTCTGTACAGACAAACAAACCATACTCAGAGCCAATAGACCCCCTTCAAATTGAAAAATGATTTTCGCCAGCTACAACTCAGACAGAGGCCTAATTTCCAAAACCTACAGAGAACTCAAAAAAAATTAATAACAAAAACCCAAAATGCCCCCTCACAAAATGGGGTTCTTAATCTCAACAGAGAATTCACGGAGGAATAAACACAAATGGCCTTGACTCATTTAAGAAAGTGCTTAGTATCCTTAAGCATCAGGGAAATGCAAATCAAAACCACAATGAGATACCATCTTACCCCTGTCAGAATGGCAATCATAAAGAAAGCCAAAAACAATCATTGCTGGCGAGGATGAGGGGGAAAAAGGAACCCTCATTCACTGCTTTTGGGATTGTAAACTTGTTCAACCATTATGGAAAACAGTGTGGAGGCTCCTAGACAGAATGGACATAGAACTACCAATGGACCCAGCTATCCCTCTACTAGGCATCTACCCACAAGATGCCACATTTCGATGCAAAAAATTTTGTACAACTATATTTATAGCAGCTCAATTCATAATAGCAAAGAATTGGAATGAACCCAAATGCCCATCCATGGAGGAATGGACAACGAAACTGTGGTATATTTACATGATGGAATTATACTCAGCTGAAAGGAAAAATGACACATCAAAATTTAGGGAAAAATGGTCTGACTTCGAGCAGATCTTACTAAGCGAACACTCAAAAGAACAGAGAATTGAAAGCTGCATACTCTCCCTCATATGCGGTCCTTAACCAGGATAACTGTTTTCTTTATGCAGACTAGTAGAAAGAACTGAGAGGTTATGAATGAGGGATATGGGAAAGGGGGAGGGGAATGGCTCAAACATGAGGCTAAACCAAATTAGGTTCAAAAACATAAAATCCTCACGAGCATACTGTAACCTAAAGAGTAAGTAGTGGGCGTCAACTGGTAAGAGGGGTCATGAGTAGTAGGGGAGAATGTCTAAGTCTGTGAACAATTGAGCAGTCTGACAGCCCTAGGTCCCAGCCACTGCTTCCTTCCCTCACTGAGCTGTTGAGTAAAGTAACCCATGAGGTTACAAAAACAAGACAGAATTCTATCAAGGCTCTTGAACAACCTCCCCAGGCCTGAGTCAAAACCCTGTTGCTGAAGAAACCACAGAATACCATCGTTCAGCATCGAGAGACCCTTCGAGGTCTGGAATGGTAATCAGCCCCCAGATGGCTGTTAGTGCAATGATGGAAGACACTGCACAAGCTGGCAGGGGAAGCTGAACAACAACAGCTGGAGTAAACAGACCACTGGCATGAAACACAGTCTGCGGCCATGAGTAGGCTGACCACACCTCCTACTGGGAGAGAAAAGCAAACCAAGAAAGGAGCACTTGTTCAATGGAGGAGCCTGGGCCTGGGGGAGACAATCAACAGCTATTAAATTCGGCCAAATATTCCACTCAGTGAGGGGGAACCCTTGATTGGAACTGGGGATTCAGGCTGATATGCACGGGATCCCATACTTTTGGGCTCCCAAGAAAAAAATGCACTATGCGAGCTACTGCCGGGGAGGCTATTAAAAATAGAAGCTATGTAATCCAGATTGGTGTATATTTGTTAACCGATACTGATCTCATTCTCCGATGGAGATTGTGTTTTTATTTTTCAGGATACAGCGAGAGAACTGTGGCCCATATTACCCTACCAACCGACCACAGGCAGAAAGCTGAGGTCCTGGCAAGAGATGAGCCACCACAGCCATACGTTAGAGGATCCATATGGAACCCCACAGAGAATGATTGGATGAACAAGGGACCCACAGCCATAGCCATTCAATCAACAAAGGATAAGCAGTGAGATAGAAACCAACAAATCTCGACACAAAGACCCCTAAGCTCACAACATTAAAGCAGCCTTAATACTCACCCACCACGACTCAGGGAACTGAGCGAAGAAGGTGCAGAAAGATTGTGAGAGCCCTGGTGGGGGAGAATTTCAGAGACTTGGCAACCCTCAGTAACAACACACTTGGGTCATGAGAACCCCGCTGAAGACTGGGCTATCCATGGTCCCCTATCTCAAAATCTGATCCAGATGGCCCACAGAAGAGGATATCCAGCTGACTGGGGATGGGGAAGGGGGGCAACAGGGAATTGGGGATAACAACTCATTGTTGGCCCACTAAACAATGTAACTGAATATGGACAATAAAGAAAAAAAAACGTTTTAAAAGAAAAAAAAATTCTCTTGAGGGTGTTGTAAGCAGCCCGTGATTTACATAAGATGTTTCTAAAATGCTGTCCTGGACAGAACCTAGACTGTGTTCACATTCCTGTATTATCCCCTCCCCTGTAACTTGTTTCAGAGCAATGGAATATGACAAATATAGCACTCTTTTTTTACTGAAGAACTTTTTATTGACTAGTTTATGTATGTATATGTGGTCGTTTGAATGGATGTCTACCAATAGGTTAAGGAGTTTTAGGGAAGCTCGTAACTTTGATACTTTGATTTTCAGCTGCCTTGCTGGAGGTCTGGTTGTGAAATGATCTTAATGTCAAGCCCTAAGGTGGTACTGGTGGGAGATCTGGAATTCCAGCCCCAGTTATACAGAGCATTTGAGCTCTGCTACAGTTTCCTGCTGTTTGGTGATTACTTGTGGTGATTTCCCTCTCCCTCTCCCTCT